>CAJNIZ010042678.1:558-20177 GCA_905231905.1 Symbiodinium pilosum
TTCCCATATTCCTTACTAACCCCCAGTAAGGCTTGCTTTGCTTCACAGCTTGCATGCAGCCAAGACGGACTAAGGCTTCAAGCCTACGCATCACCATCTTTAAGCAGAACAAAACCCAGTGGTTGCCACCAAAACGCCACCCAATCAAGGACCCACAGATGTGAAATTTCACCCAACTCCTTGTCACGGCAAGCTTCTTGACTTCCGACTTGCGACTTTTTTTTGAAGGGAAGGATGGCTGCAAGGAGGGAGGGTCTACTTATCTCCATCCTTGAATCTGTAGTCTTTTTTGGAGCTAAATTGTCATTCTCATTACACTCTAACCCTCAGCAATTGTAACAGCTATGATTTTCATATATTTTCACTATAGGTTATCCTTCGTATTATCGACACGTCATCAAGTCATCTTCTCATTGTACTGGTCCGTCCGATCTTGCTGCATCACTTTTGATCACCACCCTAGCAGCAGCACTGCGAGACTGAATGCAGGGCAACTACAGTATTGGGGATCAGCTTGTTTCTGGCACCACCAGCAGCAGCAACATCAAACTCTGAAAAGAAGCATCGCGGACGGAGAGAAGAGCTTTCGGCTTTCCAAGCAGGCTTCGCTGGTTTGTTGAGTTGATGGCAGACAAGCTGTTTGGGGGGAGACAGTGTGGTTCATGGGTTTACGGCCTTAGGGTGAGGCGCGCGCGGAGTGACCGTTGCATGCCTTGAAACGTGCTTCTAGGACCCCCGCATGATTGTTTCAATCCCACAGGCCTAAACGGCAAAGGCCTGAAACCCAAACCCCGTCTCCTGCCATGCAAGTGGGAAGAATCCTTTGGCTTGTTTGTCTTGTGTTTTGGGCCGCACGCGCACTGGCACACTAAGCTGGATCATTGTTGTGAATGATTTGCACTCTGTATACTAGTACCAATAAGTAACACAAAGCTACAATATTCTTTGTTCATACTCCAATAAGAAATATGAAGCCATAGTAGCCTTTCTCTTCACTCCTTTTATCCAAAAAAGGGAACCAGTAAACTTCATGCAATGCGCTCAGGGGCTCGGAGCCCGGGTCTCGGTTTCGCAGCCTCGATCCCTTTTGAGCTTGCTTATGGTTCGTTGGGAAGAAAGGAATAGAAAAGAGAAGGGACACTTCTAATTATCTACTAATTGGGTTTTAGGGTTTATTTGAAGAGGTAGTTAGTAGGGAGTACAGGAATGCACTCTCATTTGGGATCATAGAGGAACTTCTGTGGCTTTCTTCTTGGAGTGAACTCGGATCAAATCCGAGTGAGGATAAGGGGGCCGAATTTCGGAGACGTACCCTTCTGAAAGGCTTTAGCAGTCCTCCTGCAATCCCAAGAGCATTCTAGTTTCCATGTTCTCTTTAGAACTTGCTGAGACCCACCCGATGAGCCCTAAACCCTAAACCGAAAAACCCCGGTTCTGCAGAGGTCTGGCGAGGCCACGATCATCAGCGACACCTTCTCCTTCCTCCGATTCTTGCTCTTGTGCCCTGACTGCTAAGCTCGTGGTAAATGCTGGGTGGTGAAGGCATCCAACGACCTAAACCTTAAACCCTAAACCCTAAAATGCGCGTTTCTAAACCCTAAGCCCCGAAACCCTAACCCCCTAAACCCTAAGTGACCCTAAGCTCCTGAACCCTAAACCCCTAAACCCTAAACCTATGAAGCATGGCCCAAGGTTTCTGATTCCAACTCTGCTGGCATCTCAGAGCGCGCTTGCACGAGATTTAGGGGAGGGAACATAGGCATTACTATGCGACAATGGGGGGTTATGTACGGTTTAGGGTTTAGGGTTTAGGGTCCAACCCTACACTCCACCCCCCTGAAGAACCTGCAAGTTTTAGGCTGCGGAACCGCTTGGAGAAGCACATGGGCACTGACAAGATGCGAGCTTTTCAGATACTAGGCCATGGGCTTTGGAGATTCCTATCAACCTCCCTTTTTGGGTGGGCTTCTTTTGGGTTTAGGGTTTGGGGTGCAGGGTCTTCTGTTGATACAAAATAATCCTGTGTGACCTTAGTATACAGGAGCACCATAATTCACAAGGTACAAGGTACTTGGGATCCTGCAGGATTTCTTAGTATCAACTGAACTGTAGTGCCCGCTGGCCTAAACCCGAGGAAACCTCAAACCCCAAACCCCAAGCCCTAAACCCTTAACCCTAAACCCTAAACACTAAACCCCTAAACCCTAAACCCTAAACACTAAACCCCTAAACCCTAAACCCTAAACCCTTTGGCAGGTGTCCACCTGATTGGCTTTGCAGGCGCTGATGTGCGTTGATTCCAGAGCAGCTTCTGCAATAGGGGTTATACGGGGTATATGGGTGGTTGTTAAAATCATGGTCCTTTTTTGTCTACCCTAAATACTATGTGCCGTATTATAATGGGGACCCCAAAAGGACCATAGTTTTGACAACCACCCTTTAGGGTTTATGTAGGGTAGTTAGAACCGTTTGGCATGAATATGAATGCTCTAGGAGTAAAAGTAGTAATCATGCTAATAGCAGAAATGCCGGCCGGTTCTTAGTAGGGAAGATGGAAGTATAGTATATAGCATGTAGGGATTATATGGGAGCTGTTTTCCTTTTTTCCCATTCCTGCATACTAAGAACCAGTCGTAATGGATCTTCTCCAGGTGCCGACGCGTTTTCCGACCTTCTGAAGCTGAACGCCCTTCGGCTGAGACTGTGTGCGGAGGTGCTGGGTTGCTGTTAAGGAAATTCGTTTCAGTTTCGATGATTTTTATTTAGTAATTGACACAGCTGTGTATGATGCTGGTTGGCTCACTATGGACTCGTGGGGACTAGCAAACAGCTACCACGCCGGCCTTCCTTCTTGAAAGATCATCGCATGTCTTCTCTTTCCTGAGCTTTTTGCGGATGCTATGCCAGCCCCAAAGGCAAGGCGGGATGGTAAGTCGGGGCTGCAAAGCAACGAGCATGGAACATCTACCCTGCTGTTGGAATGGTCCTGGCATAATCCGGAGTTTTTCATTATTCGGAATCTGTATGCAGCTGATGCGAGCCCAACACCAGCAATGCCCATGAAAAGCAAGACACGAGAGGGACAGCTCACGCAGCAACATGAACGGTGCAGTTGCTGCCCAGAATTCTCTTGCAATCCTCCCATCCATAATGCGGCAACAGTTTCGTACTTTCATCTACAAGGGCCCAAACGCATTTTGAGCCGTTGGTCTCGACGGCTTTCTGACGATCTTGCAGTGCTCGCTACTCGTCCCAGGCTTTCAGCGCATCTCCTCACGCATACTTCCTCGGAGTGTCCACCTTAGGCATTCCAGAGGCTGCATGCAAAGCGTTCCTTCCAACCCCCCCAGGTTTGCTGCATGGCAGTGTTGCTGGGCTCAGCTTCCCATCTTCCCTTGCAATCATTAATCATTATCATCTACTATATAGTATTATATACTATACAATAATGTACGGCAAAATACTATAATGTACTGGAATATATTATGACATACTGCAATTTCAAAAACATATAGATATATATGTATATGCATACACCAAAAGCTTTCCTTGGCCAGCTCAGGATTCTGGGCATTGTGAGCACCATCATGGCAAAGCTGAGGAGCCGCGTGACTTCGAGAGCTGTCTTGGGCCACAATGTCTCTAGGTCCCCCTTCAGTAGATAGAATAGGGTTTAGGGTTTATGGTTCAGGGTTCGAATATGGGATATATGGGGATCTTATTATAACTTAACCAAAGCCATGTTCTATCGACTCAAGGGGGCTACAAGGACTTTAGGAGGGGCCCCTAATAGGGACCATATGGGAACTACCTACTAGGAATCTAGGGCCTATATATAATGACTATATATAGTTCCCCCTTCAATAGATAGAATATGGCTGTGGGTATATTATAATAAGATCCCCATATACCCCATGTTCTCAGCCATATTCTATCTACTTCAGGGGGATTATAACCCCAATATAGACCCTATTATTCTACAGTAGCTTCCATTTTCTTTTCCATTATTCCCTAATATAACCCCAATGATATACCCCACATTCTATCTACTTAAGGGGGACTATAAGGGTTACTAAAGTCCCTGGACAATGCTAAGTGCGCAGGGCCGGTGCTGGAGGAGCTTCGGAGGCGGTTGCATTGGATGGAGGTTTCATTTCTGTAGCAGTCTAGTACTACTTTCTTGGGGATACTATGAAACCCCTAAACCCTAAACCCTAAACCCAATATGGAATCAGACTATAGCCTCCTTTGGGGTATCATCTTTTTAATGCAGAGTTGTTGATGTTGGATGTTCTATGCAGGCGACGCCCCTTGCTGGAGCTGGAGCGTGGGGGCCTTCGCTAGATCTAGAGCGTGTTGTCGAGCTGCACGGCGCTGCCTGCAAAATCAGGTCACCTGCTGCAGAGGCCACGGATGGGTCCAGTTCCACAACTCTTGAACCTGTTGCGTTCCAGGGTGGTGCTGCGGGCGATCCTGAGTGTGGCACCTAGCAGCATCTAGCAGCCTAAATTGCTCGCACCATCGCACGCCTGCTTAATTTAGATCCCTACTCCCGAGGGCTGAGCCGCCACAGGCCAGGGATTCAGCATTCAAGGCCGCGGCGCACCCAGGCTGTTTGCATCACACAATGACAGGCCGCCGCACAGGCAGCGGCAAGTCCTTCTTCGTGCTGCCGGCCTGTGGTCATCTGTTTTTCAGACTCCCGGGATGCAAGCCTGGTGACCAGGTCCAATGTGTCTGCCTTAGTAGTGAACATGGAAGTCGAGATCTCCGGCTTCATTGCGCAGACCTGAGATACCTTGCCTTTGCATGAAGACCCGTACCTCAGAAAAATCGATGACAGGGAAAGAGGAACGCCCCTTGTGGGTTGCGCTGGTCAGGAAATCAAAGCGCGATGAAAGAGAGGCTGAAAGGCAGCACGCAAACGGGGGAGGTGGACAAAACTTGGTGTGAGCCTCCAAGCAGCACTGCAGCGGCATGAGGAGATAGGAGAAGTTGGACAAAGGCGGCGGATGTACAAATTGTTTGGCATCGCTCGTCGATTCCAGTGGATTCAGCTTACCTACAGCAAGTAGAGGCTTTTGTGCCCTCGAGGCAGCGTTTCGGTAGCACGACAGCTATTAGAATCCCATTCATTAATGATCCTGTGCTGGCAGCCCAAGCCTAAATCTCACACAATTATGCCATCATGTACTTACATTCCCCCTCTAAGTAGATAGAGTATGGAATTGCCCAAAATCATAACAAGATCCCCGTATATCTCATATTCTATTTTTTAAAGTAAGGTGTCTTTATATGGGTTGTTCTCAAAATGATGGGCCCCTTTTGGCTGTAGATTACAATACGGCACCTAATATTTAGGCGGACCAAACTGGGACCCTAATTTTGGTAGCTGCCCATATCACTCCTATGGGCCTCTAAACCGTAAACCCTGAACCCTAAACCCTAAACCCTAAACCTGTATATCATTCCTTTGGGCTCCTAGGTTGGTTTTCTCGTGTCAATGTGGGTGCGCTTCACGGTGACTGGAGCAGGGGCCTGAGCCAAAAGTAAGTGCCAGTGCAGCTGCTGCTATCGTCCTCCTTAAGTAGATAGAATATGGCTTTGGGGTATATTATAATTAGATCCCCATATACCCCATATTCTATCTAATAAAGGGGGGCTACAGTCCTACTTGCACCATTAGTACAACGACAGCTTTAAATAGCGTTCATGACTAAGACTGAAATGTCAATAATCTGTGCCACTATCTCTACGACTCCAAGAAGCTGACTCCCGGGAACCAAAGTGCGAAGTACAAAGCAAATGAGCAATAGTCTAAACTCCTTAAAGGGGGAGATATAGGGGATTGTATAGGGGACTACCATTAGGGCTAAAAAAGGGGGATACTAGGAGTTTAGACTATAGCTCAAATGGAGAATCTTAGGGTTTAGAGTTAAGGGTTTAGGGCCGGGGTGTGTGAGTGAGGGTTTGGGGCCAATGAAAAATCACAAAAAAAATTGTGGCGATGATTGGAAGGCCCTTCCCGGGGCCAAGTACGGGCGCCAGATTACTGGCGATGACGTGCCAGAACCTCGGAGCCTCTCTTGATAGCAAGCTGCGTGCTTTGCTTAATTTAGGGTTTAGGTTGGGTCAATCCCCCCCATAGTAGTAGCTCCTTTAATAAGGAATCAATAGGACCCTACTATACCTACTTGTGGTACCCATTACTGGGTGGGGGATTGACCCAAGGTTTAGGGTTTAGGGTTGAAAGCTGAGGTCCTGGTTGTTATGCTTCTGTATAGCTGCCTTTATGCTGGCCGCGCTTTCAGCACCTCAGCTGCAGCAAGAAGGGATGCAATTCGTAGACTTTCCGACTGAACGTCCGGGCGTGCTGTCTTGGCGATGCCTGGGGCTGCTTGTTTTACCTATTGCTTTTTGAGAGGGAGTTGGGGTAAACAGGTACCATTGCAGCGGATTCTATGGGAATTAGTACGGGCATCTTCTCCCCCTTGAGCACCAGTAAGATGGGGGTTTCCCATCATTACGGGTACCATTTTGGGGGTCCCAATAATAGGGACTAAAGTATATTAGGGTCTATATTGGGGTCCCCCTATTCTGGGAAACTACCAGAGTGAGGCCCTGAAAGCAAACTGTTTCCTGTCAGGTTCGCTTGCCCCGCGAAGCGGCAGAGCCGACCCCCCAGATAAGCTCCCAGCACCAAGTTCTTAATGGTTTCATTGGGATAATGGAAACTGCTATAGTATATTGAGGTTATATTGGGGTTATATTGGCCGAGAGTCCATTTTTCTGGGTGCCTGGGTCTTTGGGTTTAATGTAGACCCATGATTAATAAAAAAAAACCACCTCCTTTTAGGGGCCTAAACATAAGGATCCCCATTATAATCCCCATTAAGGGGAGGGGGTTTTAAATCAGGGGTCTACATTAGGGTTTAGAGTTTTGGGAGCTGCTTTTGGGAAGCAGCCAGGAAGGTCCTGGTGGCTGAGGCTGGCAACCTCCCGTATTCAATACATCTTGCGGCGCACCGTCAGGCCATCTGCTAGTTTTCCCACACTACAGAAGATCATTGGTTCTTAGTAGGGATTATGGGAATAAAGCACCTAAAAAATCTGTATTCCCATACTGCCTACTAAAGACCAGTAAGTTAGGAAGTCACCACTCACAAGCTGCAGGACGTTCTCCGAGAGCATGCTGCTATCCTTCGCCTGGCTCGTGCCCTGCTTGCAAATGTACGAACCCAGACCCCTGGGAGGATCTAAAAATTAGATCCCCTGTATAAACCCATTATAACCCCTATATAATCCCTATATAATTTCCCATATGGTTCTAGGGGATCTAAAAAGGGGTCTGGGAAGCTTGAGTGGACCTTGGCCGTTGTAGACGATGTGCTTCTGCGCAGGTTTATTATCTCTGCCAGTCACACAGCTGCAAAAAGATTAAGCCCTAAATGGTAGTTTGAAGTTTCTCCTCCAGAGCCCCTGTATTTCCTTAAAAACTCCTATATACCCTAAACCCATTCGCCATGTTATACTAACCCTAAACCCTAAACCCCTAAACCCTAAACCCTAAATCCTACACCCTAAATCCTAAACCCTAAACCCTAAACCTAATTCCTAAGCCCTAAACCCCTACACCCATAAACCCCTGAATCCCCAGTGCAATAGGTGGACTCTTTGGCACATAACCGCGGATGGTCCGAACGGCTCGCACCACACAGCCAAGCTGACGGCCTCCAACGCCTTGGCGCTGTTGGCCTCGGCTACTTGGCTTCAACCCAAAGCCCTAAACCCCTAATTAGAGGGACTCTACTGGGAACCCCAAACCGGGAACCCCAAGAATATGGTAGGTATATAATAGGAATATACNNCTTATATTCCATTATATTCCTGCTAAATTCTTGGGGTTCCCTATTTGGGGTTCCCAGTAGAGTCCCTTTACTAATGTAGACCCCTGATTACTAGACCCCCTCCCCTTAAATAGGGCTTACAATGGAGATCCTACCCCTAATCCGGGGATCAAGTATAATAGGGATCCGAATATTAAGGCCCTTGAGAGGAGAGGGTTCATTAGTCACGGGTCTGCATTAAGCTGCGGGGCTAAGGCCTTGGTCTTCCTTCCGATGATCTTTGCCAAGCTGGTGAGGAAAGCAGGTGGGCGGATTCCGTAATGCAGACCTAGCTAGGGTTTGGGGTTTAGGGTTTAGGGTCTAAACTCCTTTAAGCGGGTTACATGAGGATTATATAGGGATTACTATAAGGTTTCCTAAGAGCTTGTGGCTCATTATGTGCTATTAGACTGGTAGTTTCCATAGATCGGGTAAATCAACTGGGTTTGTACAGGGGTCATGTAGGGAATAATGGAAGAGGACATGGAAACTATTAGATTATTGCTGGATATATGTGGTAGTCTCCCTAAATAGGGGTGAGCCCTATAGACCTTGAATACTGTGACCTTTATTTGGGATCCCCAAAATGGTACCCTGATTTTGGGAACTCACCAATGTGCTCTCCATACTACTCTATCATCAGCCGATCAGTAAAAAGAACACGGAATCTCCGTTGAAAGTGTAGTCTATTCACCATCCTTTTTCTAAAGCAGCCCTAGACCCTAAACCCTAAACCCTCTAAACCCTAAACCCTCTAAACCCTAAACCCTTTACCCTAAACCCTAAACCCTCTAAACCGCCGCAAGACTGGCTTCTCTCCAACTCGGAAGCCTTTGTGAAAGTGGCAGCGCTGGTGTTGGGCTTCTCCTGGGAAACGGCAGTAGCCCAGATTGCACTTGGGTTTAGGGTTAAGGGTTTGGGGTTTAGTTTAGGGTTTGGGGTTTAGGGTTTAAGGGTTTAAGGGTTTAGGGTTTAGAGTTTGAGGTCTGGGGCACTTTGTATGGAAACCAGACAAGAGACTTGAGTGGTTCGAAGCCCCAAGGTATATATGGTTGTGCAGGGCGCCTCCGAGGGCACCGAAGGCGGATGAAGCAGATGTACACAGGAACCTTTTACTGGGTTGCTGTTAAGGAACTTACAAAATAGGGTCTATATATATATATATACATCTTGTAAAAAATAGGGTCTCTCTCTCTCTCTCTATATATATATTGTGAATCACAGGGTTTCCCCTAAATTCGGTAGCTTAAATTACTTTCCTCAACAGCAAAACCCAGTTTCGCTCCAGGTTTCTTGCAGTTTCCTTTTCGCAGGTGAGGCCGTGAAGAAGTTGCTTGGGATGCCTGGCCCTGAAGGTGTTTGTAAACATCCCTGCTTGATGCTACCATAGTAATAACAGTAATTATAGTAATACTATTCGTACTGGTAATACTAGTATTAATAGTAATACTAGTAATACCAGTGGTGCTAGGAATAAGAATAAGAGTACGAATAATAGTGAGGTAATTACATTGCTTCAGAGCGCTGATTTTGTGACCTAGTGCGACCATCTTGCTGATCCTCGCCTTCATTATGCCGGGGTTCGGCTCTGAATTTCTGCTTGCTCCCCTAAACCCCCTAAACCCTGAGCCCTGAGACCCAGTTACCCCTGGAACGCTGCAGGTGGTACCTGTACATGCTACCGGAGCCAAAGCCGAAAGAGAACAAGGAGGCCGATGACGGGACGTTTGATGCTTGCGCCGCTGGTTACTGGGGATTTGTAGGGAAGAAGGGAGCATATTACGTGGGATTATATAGTGATTATTTAGCGATTATATAGGGGCCATATTCCCACATTCCCGACTAACCACCAGTAGGTCTTAGACTGTGGGGACCTGCATTCTGAGGCCCCTTCGGAGGAGTCAGCTTCTCAAGAGAAGGCAGTGAGCATTTCTAGGGAAAGCGTCATGAGCAATAATCTTAAAGTCTCAGAGCACGAATCTGGACATGATGCTCTTAATCATATATTGATTACCGATGGTGCTGTTGCCATGGAGGTGCCCTCGTGAGAGTTGACCGCAGTGCTGAGCCATGCTGAGCCTAAGTCTCTCTGGAGCTTCGGACTTCTCCAGAAGCAAAATTGGCACCTGGCCTCCCAAACATAGGGATGAGTAAGTAGCATACAAGAAAGGGGCTCCCTTTTGGGAAGTCCCTGTCATAGGGATGTTTTAGTTTGCTGGGGTGTGGTACTGGGGCCCCTTCTGGTGGACGCCCGCGTTTGGAGGGCAGGGTGCCCCTGCGCGCTTGACCGAAAGCTTGCGTTTGTGCCAAAATGTGGAAAGGGCTCAAGTTCTCTTACCTGTCTTTTTTGCAGGGTTTAGCTTTGGGTTTTAGGGTCTAGGGTTGCTGTTCAGGAGCGTGGGCTTCCATTCATGGCTCTATCATAAGTCTTATCAATAGTGGAGAGTCAAATGGAAAAGAACATGGAAATAAAATGGAAACCGGGATCAGCTAGTGTTTAGTTACCATAACTTGGATAGATAGGAAATGGATAGAAATAGTAAGGTTCCTCCAGAATGGTCACTGCATTTAAGTTCCTTAGCAACAGCCCAGTAATGCAGGAGGCAGAAGTGAGCTTTTTCAGAAAGGTTGAGGCTACACTTTCCTGGGCAATGAAATTCAGTGTCCCAGCAAAGGTGCAGTGATTGCATGCGGAGGTGTGTCAACTTTCTATCTTGATGATTACAAACTTCTGGCGATCACCGCAGTCTGAGCGGCGTGGGCTTTTTGTGTTTTCCGTAGTCTTCCTTCTGATTTGTCTTCAGAAGAGAGATTATATTGGGCGAACATCAACACATCGTAGGCCGTAGGCTTTGAGGCCACATACTTTGCGTGGTTATCTAAGCTCAAGAAACATGGTAGAAACAGTAGGGTGATTTCGTTTTGTGCAAGACAATTACGACATCCCCCAAAAAATTCCTCACTGTCATATCATCCCAGTCATCCCACCATTTGAGAAAGCCCTGTATGTTCTCCACACACCAAAGCAAAGGCAAGGTTTCTACCCATGTCTGTTCCAAATATACCCCCAAAATGGGACGCGACGATCCCTTAGAATTAGAAGGTCTTTGTAAGGCCTCTACAGGGAGACTGGGGGGGTGCAGAACATGAACTATAGTCTAAACTCATTACAGGGGGTCATGTAAGGGATAATAATAGGGGATTATATAGGGTCGTATTTACGGGCTTACTAAGGGGAGATACCAGGAGTGTAGACCATAGCTCATATGATCCCCAGGGATGTTGGGTGCACCTGATAGAGAGGGAGGGGTGCAGTTAACTTGGCTGCTGTTAAGGCACTGAAACTATGCTACTATAATCAGGAAACCTTATTATTTACGATATGCCCGAAATCCCCATATTCACTCAGTTTCCATATCATTTTTCATGTTCTTTTCCATTTGATTTTCCATTATGGGGGATAATGTGGTAACTTAATTTGAGTGCCTTAACAGCAACCCAGTTAATCGTAGTCCCCTGGAGGCGCTGCAGTGTCACTCTGGCATGCCCCACCACCACATTCTGCTCAGTCCCCTTCCCTAAAGCCCCAAGTGGTAGTTGCCCCAAAAGGGGGGACCCCAACATGCTGTAATCCTTAATATGGGGAGCCCCCAAAAAAGTATACCTAATTTTGGGAAGCCTGCAAGTCAAGAAAATATTCCCAGCAATGGTGCCATTACAGCCCTGGGCGGGCAGTTTGCCCACTGGTTTTCCGCAGCTCATAGCTCAAGCACAGCGACGACCTTCTCAAAGGGCCTCAGAGGTTTCGAGAACGTGCCCCAGCTGTTTGAGCTTTCCATACAACGGATCCAAAGATGGGAATTGCCTATGGTTTTGGGCTTTGCAGTGGGGATAGAAAGGGAATTTGATCAAGGTTATAGGGGAGCTCTTTCAATTTGGACTGTTATGCCCTACATTACCATTACCCCTACATAACCCCTATATGGTAGTTTCCAACAAAATCGGGGGACTCCAATATAGACCCCAATATACTGTAATCCTTATTATTGGAAATGGTACCCCTGATTCATTTTGTGAACCCCCCATATAAACCCATATAACTATCCCTCCTGTCTGGTTGTCAGCTGCGCTGTTGGTGCCTTAGCCCTTAGCCCCGGGGAGGCGAGCTGCTTCAATTTTGCCTTCTTATAGGGCCGTTCCTGCCCCCCAGGATGAACATGCCTTTCTTCCCTGCTGTGCTGCACCTACCTTTTCACCATAGACTTATGCATGCTGCAGGGGTTGTCATGCTCTATATTACCCCAGTACCTCCTGCATAATCCCATACAACCCCTGAGAAGTGAGTTCATGTCTGGAGTGTCTTAGAGATTCTCCTGCCTCCTCATGTTTGTCCTGCTCCAGCCCATGACCCTGAACCTCTTCAACCCTACTTGAAGGTTCATGGGACTTAGTGTAACTACTCATGACTGGACTTGTAAGCCTACTTGTAAGCCCCCTAACTGGACTTATGTAGGTTAGGTACCCCAAGTATACCCAGCAGGCAGCACCTCGAACTTCCACCTGAATCTCCAGACCCATGCATCCAAAAACCGGTCCTATCCCAAAACTCGAAACCCCATATTCACACTGCAAATGCCCCTGTCCCCCTCCAACTGAACTTCCTCTTAAAAGGAAAATGCGGCTTTGGATCCTCGCCCTTCTGATGGCAGTGCACCTGCCCATTGCCAGCAGCTGATGTGCAAAGAAGGCTGGATGTTCATACTAGCAGGATCCCGATTGTGCACAGTACTCACGCTCTGCTCATTTGGGACTCTTCTGTTATTTGGCCTTAGGCTTGTCCTTTCATTTATTTCGTTCATACTCTTGTTGTTCTGCCTTCGCCCGCTGGTCACTCGGCCTCTTGAGATCAATGCGTGCACTTGCATCTTCAAGATTGCGGGGCTGAAGCCATAGCCCTGCCAGGCATGGAGGCCCACTTGCCAATGTGGATGCTGTGATCCTGCCTGCTGCAGCATTTGCCAAAGCCACGGCTGCCCGGCCTACGATAGCCACCTGGCAGAAGGAGGTCAAAGGTTCACTTGGCAGCCGCTGGATGCTACTCATAAGGACCCTAAACCTGACACCCCTAAACCCTTAAATCCTAAAATTAGTGATCGCTTCAATCATGGCAATGTGCACATTGCGAGCAGGGAAGCTCTAGCCGCAAAATTTCCATGGCAGTCGTGCGCATTGTGGCTCATGCTGACATGCAGTGCAGGCGGTATGGGTGAACGGGATTGAGGGCCTCTTCCCGGCAGCGGGGGCAAATCATGGATTACTACTGCTGTAATTACCATTACTATTATTGGTATGGTCATTGGGAACACTATTTTTTGTTATAACTATTTCTAATACTATTGCTATCACTACTCTTCTTGTTGTTATTATTGTTGTTCTTATTCTTGTTTTCATTATATGCAACAGTGGCACTGGAACATGTCGTCCCATGATCAACAGCAGTATCTGCAGCTTTGCCAGTTTTGAACCAGACCTCGCAAATCGGCGAACAAAAAAGAATCAAGCAGACATGGGTATTTGTCTAAATTGTCCCTATAGAATCCTTAATAGGGACCCCCATAACCCCCTTGAAATTTCTGTATATCCCTTGAGGTCCCTAAGAGCCCAAACTCCCTCATGTGTGTCTGCGTAATCTGAGGCGTGGAAGCCAGGCACAGCTCAACAAAGGGTTTGGGGATTCGGGATTTAGGGTTTAGAGTTTAGGGTTATTTAGGGTTGGGGTTGAGGGTTTTAGGGATTTAGTGTTTAGGATTTTGTTTCGGGTTTGGGTGAGTGTATATAGGGATGCTAGGAATATCGGTGAGTGAATGTGCTGGGTGTCCAGTTTGGGGGGAGACCGAACAGGTTTGAGCAGAGTGGATGCAGGCTGGAAGAAGCAAAAGGGTGTTGGGGGTTTTGGTGTAGAGATAGTCGCTGATTGTTGTTATGAAAGAGTAACCTCCCACATCATTATCCAATAGAATTTCAGATAAGATTGCGCACGTGCTAGCCGCAGTGCAACCTTAAAGAGGCTGGGCGGAAGCGAACAGACAAAGAGTAGCAGTTCTGTAAACCTTAAACCCTGAACCCCTAAACCCTAAACCCCTTTTTTACTGCTTGTTGCAACGGGCGAAGCCCGCAACTTCTTCAGGAGGCTTCGTGGGGAAGTCAGCCTGCGAGGAACAAGTGCTACTCAACTGAAGGTCCAATTTCAGGGGGTTCAGGGTTTAGGGTTTCGGGGCTGCTGGCTTCGGGTTTTTGGGTTCATGAGGTTCCGAATGCTATGGCGCCTTTTGATTTGATTTATTGACTGTGCTGGGAACTGGCACGCCGAACATTTTTCTTTGCCGTGAGGAGCAAATACGGAGGCATGCCTGCTTTTGGTGCTTGCAAACTTTTTCTGTTTGTCATTGATTTTGGGCTGTCCATGTGTGTAGGATGAGGACTTGTTGGATGTATACCTAAACCCTGAACATAGATTTCTCTGAGGCAACCGAGAACAAGGACTCGCAAAGCGAGGAGACTGGTGTTTCAGAGCAGGCGCAGCTATGAAGCTGTTCTTGCCTTTGGTTAGCGGGGAATGAAGGAATGGACAAGATAATGGAAACTATTATAATGGGTTATGTGGGGACTACTACAAGGATCCATTCCTTCATTCCTAGCTAACCAAAGGTAAGGCTATGAAGCTTTTGCGCGAGGTGTCGACCATCCTTGTGCAGTCGGTAGGGGAAAGGGTGGGAGTGAATAACCCTAAACCCTAAACCCTAAACCGCATTCCAGGTTCTACTGTTGGAGCGCTGTAGCAGCCTGCACACGGTAGTTTCCCAAAACAAGGAGACCCCAATATGGACCCCCAAATATTATGCTTCTTATTATGGGGACCCCAAAAAAAGGTATGCCCAATTTTGGGAGATTCACATGGGTATGCCCACGACTACCCTTACTCCTACAATCCACTCCCTCCATCTCTGCCCCTAAGATTCCAGAGTATGTAACCCTCACATACCGCGTGTCCCAAACCTCAATGACAATTAAAAGGTATAAGAATCCCAACACCCTAAACCCTAAACCATATAGTCCCGCTAACGTAGATAGAATATGGGATTTATGGGGATCTTATTATCATATACCCAAAGCCATATTCTATCTACTTAAGGGGGACTATACCCCTAAACTGATAATTGCATACCGGGCCCTTAGTGTGCTGATTACCCTAAACCCTAAGCACTAAGCCCTAAACCCTAAACCCTAAACCCTAAACCCTAAACCCTAAGCCCTAAACCCTAAACCCCAAACCCTAAACCCTAAACCCTAAACCCTATTTGAGAGTCAGTTCTGGCGCAGGCCATGGAAGCCGAGGCCGACTCAGCTACAGAGGTTTAGCTGCAGCAAGAGCCCTTTAATCCTAACATGAGAGGGTTTGGGGTTTAGGGTTTAGGGTTTAGGGTCTAGGGTTTAGGGTTTAGGGTTTGTAATCTATTTGAGTAGCTCATGTGTTCAAGTTTCATGCTTGCAAGTGTTGAAATGACCTTAACTAGGTCAGCAGCCCCTGCAAACAAGCAGTGCGGACATCGGCACCTGGGTATTTCAAAAACAGTGTTTGCCCCAGAAAGTGTTTCAGAGACTATGGATGGCGCGGGTCATACATGTAAGGTATAGCTATCGTGTGAATGCAATAGGTTCCTAATTTGGAGTGGGGCTTGCCAAAATCCCCTTGCAAAGATGGATGTGCCATGTCCCTGTGGCTGCGGCTGCACTGTAGTTCGCCCTGCATGCCGCGCATCGCTACGGATGAGCGAAACGCACGCCCGGCAGTCTTGTCGTAAGATGCCCACAGCAAAGCAGGCAAGAATGAGAGCTGTTGCCTACTTTTGAGCTGGGCGTGCTACGTGATAGGCAGTGATGGTGGTTTGCATAGGGCGAGCAAGCAGATGGAATTGATGATGCCAAGTGCTTGGCGAAACAGTGCCGCTTGAGCCGTGACATGGAAAAGTCGCTGTTTCAAGCACGCGTGCCTGTCTGAGCTTGGCCTGGGGCAAGGCGTGCAAGGCCTGATGCTTGGCATCCGGCCCCTACAAAGCATAAGGTCAGCTAGCCATCGGGTAAAGTAGTTGTCATGTTGAGTCGTCATGCCCATCTCCACGAGCTTGAGGGCCGTGCAAGCTCAAGCTCCTCAAAGGGTGCATAATACGTGCAAGAGATGGAGCCAGAGCGTCGTCGGCATGGACTTCCGGCTCATGACAGGGCTGCTCGGCCATTGAAGTCATCCATGAGTAGACTTTGCACGCAATGTTCAAGTTTGCATGCGCTGGGGGTATGCACCACACCCAAAACATTGCACCATCGTTCGGAATACAGGTTAACCAAGAGGGGCCGCACTTTGGCGGCACATGCACATTTGCGACTGTATTGTATGCCGTGCCTCAGGCTCTGCTAAAAAAGTGGGTCGCTTGGCTGGACTATGTGCACATATGAAATAAAGCTGGCAAAGTTATGGGAATTTGGGTAGCCTAAGTATTGGGGGGCGCATTAGAATGCGGTCCCAAAAAGGGACTACAATACCTAAATCCTAAACCCTCAGCCCGTATAAGATGTGGAGGAGGCGCCGGGGGCGGCACTTCCACACATCCAGACCATCTCACAAATCTGAAAGCTGAGCAAAGCAAGGAATTCTGATTCTTATCAAGATAAGCATGGTGTTTTCATCATGATGGTTCAGGTTGTTGGGAATCGCCTAGGGTCTTGGAAAGGATGAATCCATTCAACCTTCGACCCTAAACCGCGGAGGATGAATCCATGCAGAGCCCGACCTTGCGGAGAGATTTCACGCGGCTGCTGAAGCCTCTTGATCGCACTGGTTTGCAGCTCTTCTAGACTGGGCTGCTGTTAAGGAGTTTAACTTAAGTTGCCATGATATGGGTACATAGTAGGAGGACCCCCCACCCTGTAATAGTGGTGTACTAGGAATATAAGAGGACGCTGATAAAATCATTGTTGTCCCTTCTAGTCACTATTATGCATTGAGCTGTTCGTGCACATGTCTAGCTGTTGGTGAAGCCAGTTAGTACGTCTTGTCTCGCAGCTCAGGAAGATCATCTTGTTTGAGCATGCTTCAGATGCCTTCCGTCAATCCCTGTGTGATGCGGTAATACCCTTCGAGTATGCGCGGGGGGCTTCCATTTACAAGCAAGGCCAAGCAGGACAGGGCTCTTTACTTCGCGATGTTTGGATGGTTCCCATCTGAACTGTGCTCTGAAGGAGATTGGATGTGCATCCTGCTCTCTGGTAGACTCGAAAAAACGATTGTCCGAAATCCATCTTCACCGCCAATTGTGATAGGCGCCGTGAGGGCATTGCCGCGTTGGTCAGGGCGTAAGGTGTGCTGGGACCATGATCGCTTGTGGTACGGAAGGTGAAATTGCACCTGGCGGCATTTGCGGTGACATGGGCCTGAAACCTACATGGCAACCACGGGTCGCAAATTCCGAGAACAGGTCCAGCTTCGTGTGGCATCAACATGAAAGCCAGCTGCTGAGGTATGCTAGGTGTCATGGAGTTGCGCAGCCACAGCTGTCGCTGTGCAGAAGACTCCTCGGTGCTTTTGCTGTCTCGAACAGCCTTCCAAACCCTCGTCGACATGACAGGTGAGCGGTAAGCCGGTAAGCCATGTGTCCCCTCCATGCACTCGCGTCATCTCGCGTCTCTTCCGCAAAGGGGGCCTGGACGAGTACCCCCTGCTGAAGCACTTGGAGCTAATGCAGAATTTGACAGGCTCGAGCGACTCTAGAGTCTAGAGCTTCTCCGTAGAGTTTCCAGTGCAGTTTTTGCACTGGCGACTCCCAACTTGCCACGAAAATGGCCAACGTTAGGCGACACGGACGCTTTCTGCAACCTACCATTCTTTGCGAAGTTTGTGCCTGGCCTGCAATTAGTCAATGTCTGCAGATGACCTACAGGGGAAAGGTGTGAGATTTTTGGATGACCTTTCAGTCGAGGAGCGGGACTTTGTCAAGCACATCTGTGAGTATCTGGAGCCCAGGCCAACCCTAAGCCCTATAGTCCCCCTTAAGTGGATAGAATGTGGGGTATATCATTGGGGTTATATAGGGAATAATGGAAAAGAAAATGGAAGCTACTGTAGCATAATAGGGTGTATATGGTATATGGGGATCTTACTATACTATACCCAAAGCCATATTTTACCTACTTAAGGGAGACTATAAGCAGGCTGTACTACCCCGGCATGGCGGTGATGAAGGCCGGCTCGCGCGTGTGGCCCACCTGTCACGCCGCCGTGCTGCCTGGGCTCATACTAGTAGCAGTGGCCCTGTGAATCATCACGAAATTCGACTCCGCGATACCCCTTTTTTCACTGATTCTTAGTAGGGAATGGGGGAATAGATCCTTTGTATCATATATGGTAATTTCCCAAGATTAGGGTACCCCAATATAGACCCCAATATTGTCTAGTCCTTATTATAGGGACCCCCAAACGGGTACCCCTAATTTTGGGAAACCTCCATATTACCTGATTCCCTGCAACCCTAAACCCTAAACCCTGCAAAGAACCAGTAAGTTTTGCAGGAGGGGGAGATGGGCTTTGAGATGTTCATTGTCCACATGGGCAAGGTGGAAGTGCTGCACTTTGGCTCGTATCTACTAGTAGTACATACTATTACTATGAATTCTGTTATGATTGCTCTTCTAATTACGATTTTTCTCACTACTACTAGTATTATTGGTTATGATTACTCTTATGACTAGCGTGATTATTTCGAGTATACCAATTATTCCTATTAGTATGATTATGTTTGCCTTTTGTTTTGGGTACCTCTTCTTGAGCCAATGTGGCTAGGCGAGCATGGGGCAAAGTCAATTTTGGGAGTTCCTAAAATTCGGGGTGCCATATTGGGGGGTCCGTATAACAAGGATCATCGTATTGAGGGGTCTATATTGCGGTCCCTACAGTAAATTGGGAAAATTACCCTAAACCTTCAACTCTAAACCCTAAACCCAGTCGATTTTCAAGACATGGGAAAATGTTTCACAGAAAGCTCAGGAAGGGAAGCAAGCGAGTTGCCGAGCTCGGCGGGGGAGTGGTGCTGGGCATCTTGGCTTACAATACTAGTAAGAATAGTAGGAACACTAATAGTAATAATAGTTATATAAAAGCAATACTAATTATAGTACGAATACTAGGAATATTAATACTAGGGAATGCAGAAATTGATGCCATTGCGGCCCATGCTTTGCTTATCCGCAGGGTGCACTCGATGAATCCTTGTTCTGTACATTCCGTACGCATATTTTTAAAAGATTCTGCTTTTGGCTCTCTTCAAGCCGGTGCTTTAACCCCCTAAACCCTAAACCCTAAACCGCAAACCCTAAACCCTAAACCCTCTGCTTGCTTCTGTGATGCGCGTGTCTAAACCCTCAACCCTAAACCGTTCAGCCTTGCAGAGCCACAGGTGACGTCGCAGTATTTGGATCAGACAAGCGCAGAACTGCCACGGTCAAGTGTATGGAGCCACTGGGTTGCTGTTTATGGGAACTTAAATTAAGTTACCCTAATGGGTATATATAGGGATAATGGAAAAGAAAATGGAAACTACTATAATGGGGTTATATAGGGTTCAGGGTTTAGCTTGGGGGAGAGTAATTTTGATCTGAACCCACTGGGTTCCTTGCACACGTTAG
>CAJNIZ010042678.1:23695-38272 GCA_905231905.1 Symbiodinium pilosum
AATCCTAAACCCAAAACCCTAAGTTTCCCTGAGGTGGAGAGACGCCGGCTGCCCTTGACAAAGTTCTGGCAAGAGGAGCCTTGCGGCAACTATCAGTAGTATTTAGCAATAGTAATAGTCATAAATAGTAATAGTAATAGTCGTAGTGTTAGTACTGTAGTCATATTAATAATGGTAGTAGATATATTGAACGGAATCATAATATACGTAGTAATACTAATAATCAGGGTTTTCGATGCGTTTGCACTTGCCCTAGACTTGCTTGAGCAGGACCGGCCGGCTTGTGGGCAAACTCCGAGCGCATGGGCTTCCCGGATGCCTCACAAAGCGGCCCGGCATATGTACAGAAAACATCCTACGATGTCTTTGTCCCTGTCAGCCTGAGGTACCCTCCATCAGCTTCTGCAGGTTCCTGACTTTCATTTGATGCTGCTGGAGGGCCTGGGGCTTGCGGAAGCTCGCAATGACAGCCGCGCCAAGGGGGACGAGCATTTCTCGCGGCGCTGTCGCCAGGCTTGGCGTTGCTTCCAACCAGCACCGCCTCAGCAGGAGTCAATTGCTCCAAGTACTCCAATTGCCCCAGCTCTTCAACCGCCCGACTGGGCTCGTTACAAGAGTGGTAGCCAGATTCTGGGTTGCTGCTAAGGAACTTAAATTGAGTTACTATATGATTTACGATATGTACCCACTATGGTTAATTCAAGTTCCTTAGCAGCAACCCAGGATTCGTCTGAGATCTGATGCCGAGACAGAGGGCACCCAGATGCAAAGCTGTGCGCAGCCGCTGTGGGGCAGATTGGTGAGACCCATTCCGTCGAAAGGAACCTCGGCCATCCCGACCCGAGTTGCTGGGTTGCTGTCAAGGAATTTAAGTTAAGTTGCTATAATAAGGGAGGCTTTTTTATCTAATATATACCCATCTTATGGTAACTTAATTTGCTACAATAAGAGCCCTGTTATCTACTATGTACCCATATTATGTTAACCTCATTTAAGTTCCGTAACAGCAACCCAGGTCGGCCAGGCTATCCGAGGAAAACACTGGTCAGGCCAGTCTGCCCCGAGCCCCACTGAACTGTCCTTGCGTACTGGCCAGCCCTTTGTCCTGTACGAATATGTCGAGGAGTTCCCTCTGGTGCTTTTGAACCTGGGCTGCTGTTAGTTAAGGAACGTGAATTAAGCTACTATGATAAGGAAACCCCATTCTGTATACTATATCATCCCATATCATGGTAACTTAAATTAAATTCCTTACAGCAACCTCAGGAATGTGGGCATGGGCCATCAAGTCAAAGCCTACCAAGCCCAACGTGCCAAAACATTGGAGGCAAATGATCCTGGTCCTTTGGGTCCTCTGGGCTGTTGCCATCCTATTACTGTAGCTGGGCTTCTGTAAAGGAATTTAAATTCAGCTAAAATAATACTAGTATGGGAGGGTTTTCCTGATTATAGTAACTTGACTTAAGTTCCTTTCTTTACAACCCAGGTAAAGGACTCCATGCTCCCAGGTATCTACTCGGGCAGAGTGCACCTACGTCCCGGGCAAGGGATGGTAACCATGGACTCGGTCCTCCAGCGAGCCCCACTATTCCGCCACAATGTTGATGGCAAGTTCCTACTGGTGAGAAGTAGGTGCTCAGGGTCATGGGAGCTATACCTTCGAAACCTGGAGGTATGCTGTCTTGTTGGGCAGGTTGAGCCCAAGAAGCAGGTCCCCACCTTCCAAGGCAGAGACTACGCAATGCTTCGCAACAAGTGCATTCGGCAGATGTATGGTGAGGCCACAAGGAAGTGGCAGACAGAGTCTTCGGGTGACATCTTAGAAGACGTGGATGCAGCCATATTTGACGCCGTGGGCGAGACTGGGTTGCTATGAAGGAATCCAATTTAATTTAAGTTGCTATATTGGGGAAGCCCTACTATTTACTATCTATACTCATTATGGTAACTTCATTTAAGTTCCTTAACAGCAACCCAGGAGAGTGTTCTGCAGTGGTGGCCAGAGACAGGTTCAGCCCGGACGGAGCTAAAGGAGACCCGATCCGTTGAACCCCTCACCACACTTTCAGAGATGCTGGGTTGCCATTAAAAGGAACTTGAGACACATTTCTATAATCAGCAAACCAGGTTATTTACTCTATGCCCATCTTTTGGGGGGAAACCATGGTATTTACTATGCCAAGGCCTTAAACCCTAACCCCTAAACCCCTAAACCCTAAACCCCTAAACCCTAAACCCCTAAACCCTAAACCCCTGAACCCTAAACCCCAAACCCCTAAACCCCTAAACCCTTAAACCCTAAACGGCCACCCAGGATGATTTGCCTGTTGGATGCGTCGAGGAGAGGGCAGGAGCGCCTGCAGGCACTGGGCATTGAGATCGGAAATGACAAGAAGGTCCAGAAACTCACCGGAGCTTAAGGGGTGTTTAGGGATTTTCAGGGGTTTAGGGTTTAGAGTTAAGGAGTGGATATAGGTACCACTATAGGCGTGTTTTTATAGATAGATAGATAGATAGATAGATAGATAGATATATAGAGTTCCCCTGAAGTAGACAGACTATGGGGTATATGGGGATCTTATTATAATATACCCAAAGCCATATTCTATCTACTCAAGGGGGACTATCTATCTATATATATATATATATACATATCGGGATTCTACAGGGATTATGATAGGGATCCACTCCCCCACTCTCCCTTTAAGCGCCAGTAAGGAAAGCGTTACAGGAGCTGGAGAGGTTGGAGCAACTGAGGGCTGGCGCAGGAGGGGATTCCAATCTGCTCTTGTGCGCGCGGTGGGTTTTGGAACCTGGGTTGCTGCTAAGGAACTTCAATTAAGTTACCATAATGGGTACCTATATAGTAAAGAATAGGGTTCCCCAATATATTAACTAAACCCAAAACCCTGAGCCCCAACATAGTGACTTAATTTAAGTTCCTTAACAGCAACCCAGGAACAGTTGCAGCTGGCCCCGTGGCACCTCACGGCACATGCTCTGAAGGCAAGAAGTGATCGGGGCGACAAAGCCTCAAAGAACTTTGCGATTGTGGGCCCAGGAGACTGGGCTGCTTGGGGTTTATAGTCCCCCTTAAGTAGATAGAATATGGGGTATATGGGGATCTTATTATAATATACCCAAAGCCATATTCTATCTACTTAAGGGGGACTATAGGTATGTTGAGGTTTAGGGTATATACCCATATTATGTTAACTTACTTTAAGTTCCTTAACAGCAGCCCAGGTGATCCTAGTAGCCGCCTGGAAGCGGCAAGCTTTATGCCGGTGGCTGCCAAGGACTTCCCCGACTGCATCCAGCTGGCTGCCTTGCTTCGGCTCTCCGACGCTGAGCTCAGCAAGCAGTTGCAGCAAAGCATTCCAGAGAGGATCTTTCAACCACTTGCGCGCTGGGATCGCATCGCCTTGCTGTGCCGATCTCTTGGTGAAGCCGATGGCTCCCTGAGTGCGGTGACAGGCTGGAGCGGCGCCAGCCTGGTGCCAAAGCAAGCCAGGACGGAGCAAAAGAACTTCAAGCAGAAGCATGAAGGTCTCCTGCAAGAAGCCTTCGAGCGACAGGCAGCGGCTCTCTCTGCAGAAGCCCCAGCAGACATCTCCGATCAGGAGGAAGTGCAAGAGGTCGGCTTGCTGGATGAGAAAGACTGGCTGGAAGCATTGGGCGGCGGAGAAGGCCAGGGAGAGGGCCAGGGAGAGGGCCAGGAGGCCTCTACCGCTTCTACCTCTATGTTTGCAGGCATCTTTGATGCGCCGGAAAGACCAGAGAGTGACCAGGCAGAGCTCAAGAAGATGCGGAGTAATCTCTCACTGGGACAGAAGGAGACCCAGATGTCCCACACCACGCAGGCCCCAAGACCAGCACAAGCTGGGGAGGAGCCAGCGCGGGTGAAAGTGTTAAAGGTTGTTACCCAGCATAAAATGGCTGGAGGCTTCAAGGCCAAAGTTGTGTATGTAGTGGGCGAGGAGAACATCAAGCTATACAGGGGACTCCAAGCCCAGGATGCACCAAGGACCTTTGCCCTGCAAAGCACAGGCAGGTCTAAGAGGACCCGGTCTGCGTCTGATGACAGCGAGTCCTGGCAACCGCGTTCGAGCCACGGCAAGGTCCAGTCGCGGCTGAGCTCGGGGCTGGAAACCAAGCGCCGGAAGACAGAGGCCAGTTTTTCTGGGGCGCCTAGCAATGCGCCCTGCTCTGTGGGTTCCGAGAAGTCGGAATCTCACGCAGCAGAACCTTCCGATACCCCGACTCGGACCAAGCGCATCCGCCTGGCATAGTGGAAAAGTCCCAGAGCTCTCTAACCTTGCCTCTTTGTTGGTCAAACCGTGTCAAGCTTATGCGTCCTGTTGCCACAGCCTACAACGAAGGGCTCAATTTGCTGGAGGGGCAAAAACGGGGACCTCAGATTGCTCAGATGCTGAAGGGAGTCGATGGACCGATGTCAAGTTTGCAACCCTCAGGAGAGCGGGATCGAAGAACTGCAGGATTTGATTGGGCAGATGTCTAAGTGATTAAGATGATGAAGTCAAAGATGTCCAAGTCAAGAACAGTATAGAACAGCCCTGTTGCTCCAGCATGTTCTGTTGGCCGGAGGGTCCTGCACAATCTTATATCGAGCAGGAGAGGCTGCCACACATGTGCGAGGCTAATCCCCTCCCCGAATATTAAACCCCCCCACCACCCTAATAGTAAATATTCCACATTGTGTTGTATCACAATATATTGGGAGTACTTAAAGTTAGGGGATTGGGGGCGTTCAATATTAGGGGAGGGGATTACCCCAAGCGCGCTGGAGATGAAATACGCCTACGCTAGCCCAGCAGCCTGTGAACCAATATGCGGCATAAATGCGGGTCTACTGAGTCTACCTGCATGGACTTTACTGCAACCTACGAACCGCTTGGGTGCGAAAAATCACTCGCCCCTGAACACTCCCATGATGGTAGCAAACAAGCCTCAAAAAAGGCCTTGCTTGCGAAGGGTGCGTCGTAAAGGCGCAAGTGCGCCACCCTCCCTAATCTTAAGCTGGAGAACTGGGATAACCGCATGTGTGGTCATGTTGAGAGCTCCCCACGTAGAGCTTGGTGTTTCTAATGGATTCGAGCCACAGGTGGATGCGGGATCCTATTGTCTCCAATAAGAGTAAGATTCTGTCCTCCTGATGAACTTTGGGTATAGTACTCTGCAGAAGAAACATGTCCTACTTGGTTGAATTACCAAGACTACTCAGTACTCACATTGTTGTTTCTTTCCAGGTGGCCGCCATAATTTCTTCCTCCTTGAGCAAAGGGAAGATGGCTTCTCGCACCTGAGCCATGCAATGTCTTGTGACAAAACAGCTCGGTCTTCTTACTGAGTCAGGAGTGGGGGAGTTGGTGGTTACGACAATAAGGGCTATAATCAATATTTGAGTTCTCTTATTCAGGGAAATTGCCAAACCACCCCTACAAAAACGATACCTTTATTCCCTCCCCCATTCCGGCTTGGCACCGGCGAGCGCGTTAGCTTATGCATCTGCACTGCAGTCATGCATGTTGGTGAATTGTGCTGCCCGCAAGCTGAGTGGCCCAAAGCGTGGCGCACGTGAAGCTCAGCGTGGACTGGAGGGCAATTCTAGCTGAGCCTGCGCCTGTAGTTTGTCCATTTGTGCCATGTGGGCTCTACCACCCGGGCTCCTGAAGCCTCTCGCCGCAATTTCGTGCTTCCACTAATGGTATGCCAGTGCTTCCAGTCAGTCGCCGTAACGAATGATTGCACTCTACCTAGCAAGGGTGAGAGGCAGAACAGATGAGAGGGTGGGGGCTTTGCCAGAACTCTTTGTGTGGCGGCTCCAAGAAATACGTATTCCTGCGGAGCTAGAGGTTGAGGATAGCGTATACGCTTTTGAGGTACAACTTACAACCTTTGAGTTTGTCGCCCTGAAAGGTTCCTGGACACACGGCGGGCCTTATGATTGCTGCATGTGCGGGGGTGGGGGTGGGTGGGTGGGACCCCTGTTTGGGTCCAGCACGCATGCCTTTTCGGGCTAATGCTCGCACTTTGACTTGCACATGCTGCCAGCTGCTGTGAATGGTCGGCACACTCATAACACTTAGAGGGCGTACTGCTACCCCTTAACCTGCATGCAGAGCAAATCAAACTTTGCACCTCTGAGGCTTTTGATCCTCATTGCCGTAACCGCATTTGGCGAGAGGCATGGCGAAGGCTTTCACGCTCTTCCGGAGGGCGGCGCAGAAGCGCGAATCTACGCGCCTCACGCTCAACGCGTTTCTGTGGCGGCGTCCTGGACCGCTTGGTTGCCGGCTCACCAGCTGGTGCAGCAAGGCTGGGTTGCTGTTTCGGAACTTACTTTAAGTTACTATACTTTCCCCCTGTTATGGAGAATCAAATGGAAAAGAAAATTAAGAATGACATGGAAACTGGGAGACTAGAGGCATTCAAGGAACGTATTTAACAGCAACCCAGAAGGTGATGGGTGGTGGGTGTTGAACTTGCCAGCAGATGCCACCAGAGACTACCTCATTCGACGGGGTGCCTACAAGATCCATATCATCTCCCAAGATGGCCAGGCATACTGGCGCCCAGACCCATGGTCAAGGAAGCAAGATGGCGAGACATTGGGAAACTCATTGGTTTACTCGGATGACAGCTTCCAATGGTCTGATGAAGGATGGTCAATGCCAGACTGGCGGACGCTAGTCCTCTATGAGCTTCATGTTGGCACTTTTTGCGGCCACGAAGGTTGGTCGGGCAGTGCGACTTTGGACATGTGCATCCCAAAGCTGGATCACTTACTTGAGCTTGGCATCAACGCAGTAGAGCTGATGCCTGTTGCAGAGTTTGATGGTGAGGTTGGTTGGGGATACACGACAGCCTATCCCTTTGCGGTCGAACACGCCTATGGAGGGCCAGACGCCTTCAAGCGCTTCGTTAATGCATGCCACAATGCAGGCATAGCGGTGATCATGGATGTTGTCTACAACCACTTGGGCCCAATGGACCTGCCCTTATGGCGCTTCGACGGCTGGTTTGAGAACGACCTTGGTGGGATCTATTTCTACAATGATGAGAGGGCGGAGACACCATGGGCCCATACGCGTCCCAACTACGGCTTGGAGCATGTGAGGTCTTACATCAGGGACAATGTGCTGTTTTGGCTGGACACAATGCACTGCGATGGCTTGCGAGTGGACGGGGTCAGCTTCATCCGATTATGGGGTGGCTCCGAGACCAACCGCAGCTCAGCCACCTTCAACCCAGAAGGGGAGCAAATGCTTAAGGAGGTGACCGAGACTGCTCACAAGCTTGAGGGAAAGCTGATGATTGCAGAGGACTTACAGGGCAATTTGACGCTTACCGAAGAGATTTCTAGTGGGGGTCTGGGTTTCGACAGCCAGTGGGATGGCTCCTTTCACTGGCCGGTATTTCATGTCCTGGCAAAAGAGAAGGACCAAGATAGGCGCATGGACAGGTTGAGAGATGCAGTGCTAGGTGAGCTTGGGTCCCATGGATCCCTCCACCGGATCATCTATGTCGAAAGCCATGATGAGGCAGGTAGGCAGAGACTCCCTTCAGTGGTCTCCCCCGGACGACAGCAGTCTTGGATGGCTGCACGCCTGGCAGCCCTGGGATCCGCGTTGGTGATGGTAAGCCCAGGCATCCCCATGTTGTTCCAGGGCCAAGATTTCCTGATTGAAGATGCATTCTCTGCAGGCTCCCCTTTTGATTGGGCCATGAAGACTACCCATGCGGGCACCTTCAGCCTTCATAAGGATTTGATCAGCTTACGTCGCAACTTGCTGAACACAAGCAGAGGGCTCCAAGGTGAAGGGGTAAATGTGACCATTGATGAGGAGAACAAAGTGTTGCTGGTTCACCGCTGGGACCTTGGTGGTCCGGGTGATGATGTGTTGGCAGTGTTCAACTTCCAGCGCAAGTTCTTGAGCCACCACCAATTGACGTTTCCATTCCCAGCTGAGTGGTTTCTTGCCTTTAACTCGGCAGATGCGCGCTACCACAACAGTGCTACAGTCTTCCATCTGAATCCCGAAGAAGACAAGACCACTACCAGCACCGACTTGCTTCTTGGCAGTTGGAAATGGTTTGGCAAGCATGTCTTCCCTTCTCAGCCTTCTCAGCCTTCTCAGGGATTTTTTCGCGGGGTTGTCTTGGAAGTGGAGTTAGGCAACAACCCCACACCTAGTCAAGTCTCGCAGCCCCCTATCATAAGACCTTGTACATGTAGGTAACAGCATCCCGGATGGGGGTACCCTGGAGTTGGGAGGGTTTGGGGCCGGGATTCTGGCCCAGAATGCTTTTCAGGCGTAGCTGGATATTTGTGGGATTGATGGATGCTGCCCTTCAGTCCTAATGCGGCAAGGTTCCTCCACCCTTACAGCTGCGTCATCTACACCCGCCGGCCTCCTCTATTGATTTGATTTGATTTGACTGGCGGCCGTCATGATTGGCTGACCATGCGCCAGCCGGTTTAGGCTGCACTACTGCATGTTGCACGGAATGCGGCATTGCCGCCCGAATGAGTCCAAATACTTGCAGTTGACGAACCGCGCTAGGACGTTCGGCCGACTGCGAGAAAACACACGTATTATGGGAATCGATTGTGTGTTCTTTTGACTGCTTGGATACGCTCTGATGGAGCGTGTCCTGGCCGATAGCCTACAGATCCTTGCGTGTACAGAGTTGCAAAAAGCTGCAAACGTGTAAAGTAAAGGCTACCAGCTGCACCGGTTGTTGAAACCGAAGAGCACCTACCATCCAAGATGGATGAGCTGTGATGGCTTACCAGGTTGCTTACTAAGTCTATGACACCTCACGCACGTCTCCTTAGCAGCTGTTGCACAGCCAGGTTGCTTCCCGACGCCTACAAAGTGGCAGGGGGGGAACCAGGCTTCACATTTTGGCAGGCCAGGCACGACCCTGGCGCAGGTGACAATCAGGTTGCGAGCTGTGCCAAAGGCACAGAGGCGCATACGTCCTTTCGCGTCACAAGCCACGCTGACCGAAAAACAGAGAGCTTTCACGTGAAGCAATGTTCCTTGCCCCGAGTGCACGTGATACAGGGGTTTCTAGGGCCACATCGGGTTGCAGGGATGTTACCCTGAAAAAAATATATATATATATGTATATATATACATGTACACACAGATATAGATAGGGATAATGGAAAAGAACGTGGAAACTGCTATATACGCATTGTTGAAAGGGAAGCTGCTGAGACTGAAGCGCGGCCGAAAGACTTAGCAAGCGCCGGCTCGCAGTCAACACTTATGACAGGTCATGAGAATCAGATGTGCGCGCATTGCCAGCAACAAAAGTCTCTAGCCGGCTAGCCGAACAGTTATTTGCTGAAAAAGCGCTCTGTCTATCTACTAATGTCACTTATGATGCAACTTATGATAAAAGTTAGAAGGCCTGTGCAAGACCCTGCAAGACGAAGTGCAACTCTTTCCCAGTCCCCTGGGAGGATCTAGAAAGCAGAACCCCCAATATGGTACCCTATACTACCATAGCGTAATTTCTAGAATCCCATAAGAGGGGGTTCTGATTTTCTAGATTCGCCCAGGAGTCTGGGTTCTGATATCCCATCTGTCGCTTGGGCACCATGGGGCAGAATGTTTCCAACACATGGCTCTCAGCTCCCCTCGCCAATGAGCTCCTGGAGGAGTGCCTGCTTAGGGTTTAGGGTTTTGGGTTTTGGGGTTCAGGGTTTAGGGTTCAGGGTTTGGGGTTTAGGGTTCAGGCCTTCCCAGACCCCCTAAAGGATTCAACAAATGGACCCCCCCCCCATTTGAACCCATGACTACATTGGGGTAACTAGGGGATTACTAGGGAGTTCCATTTTTCGGATCCTTTAGCGGTTCAGGTCTTTTTGTTATTGTTTTGCTTTTTTCTCGTCGTCGTCGTTGTCGAGGTTGCTGCTGCTGCTGCTGCTGCTGCTACTTCTACGCATGAGTTTACACCAAGCTATTTTAACATTCTGGGTGAAGAATTTTGTGGACATCCTTTCTATTGAGAGTTTAGACTTTTTGAAGGATCTTTGGACCAGGAATTGGAGGAGTCTTGTTCCGGAAGTCATGAGATTCCTCTGTTCCGTCACTGCAGTGGGACGTAGGTACAAAGCAGAGCCCAATGCCCCAATGTAGTTCTGAGCGCTGTTTCTAAGCCCGGGTCCTCTCCTGTGAGCTGCTGGAGGAGCTGGGGAAATACTCGCTGCAGGCAAGGTCCTTCTGGGTGGAAGTCACAAGTAAATTAACATACATAAACGCCCACGGAAGTAAAGTGAATTCAGCGTTATCATGATAACCCCAACTTGCTGAGACACCAGTGAGTATGATCAGAATCAGTAGTATGGTGTCATCACCGTGACTTCTGTCACTGGTTGGCATTGTATTCTTAATGGGGCTTGTCATGGATACCCTAAACCCCCAAACCCCCAAACCCTAAACCCCAAAACTTCTAAACCCTGAGCCCCACAACCCTAAATCCCTAAACCCCTACACTCAGAAAATCACACAGGCCCCCAGCAGCTTCTGGGACGGCCCGGTATCTGCGCGCAGGGGCCTTGGTTTGAAGTCCATACCCACCCCCATTCCTCATGTACCCACTCTTCAACAATTGGATAGTCTTAAGTATATGGTTATATATGTATATAGCCCCTAACAAGGCCTCTAATATAGACTGTTACCTGTACTTTCCTTAGGAACTATTTTTAATTTGTATTATATTATTCCACCTTAAGGAAATGTTAACAATACTATTGCTATTATAGGTCTTCGGAAACTACAGCCTGAGGGACCCCCAGCCCTAAACCGCAGCAAGGGACGCCCAACTCTTGGAAATCGCATGACATCAGCAATGACAGTAACAATGCAAAAAGTAGAAATAACAATAACAATGGCAATAGCAGTAATCAGAATAACTTAGGAGGACCCCCCACCCTGTAATAGTGGTATAGTAGGAATAGAAGAGGACCCTAATATAGTCCTTATTATCCATAATAGTCACTATTACTGGGTGGGGGGTCCACCTCAAGAATAACAACGAAAATGCTTCGCAAGGCTTCCGCTGGGCTGTGAACATCAACAGCTGGAAGCCTCTGGGAGGAGCTGACGGGGAGGAGTTCCAACTATTGCTGCTGGGGCGTATAAGCTATATGAGCTATAGTCTAACCTCCTTAAAGGGGGGTTATATAGTGGATTATATAAGGGACTACTATGGGGGTTATTAAGGGGATACTAGGAGTTCAGACTATAGCTCATAGATTTTTTTAAAATATTTTCCCTGTAGGCGGAGGTAAGCCTTGTTTGGGGCACTGAAGCTGCTAGAGTTTATAATATTGGCGGGAAGCGGTTAGAAGCCAAATATAGAGCAAACCCAACACAGCATTTTTTACAGCATTTTGGGCGGCGCGTGGGAATGTTTGGTCACCTTGCTGCACTGAGGTTGTCGTTATTGAGTCCAGAGGAGCAGGAGTCCATCATGGCCTACAGAGCTCTGCCAGGACCCCAGGGTCACAATTCACGTGAATCTGTTTATGATGCTATGTATCCCCTCCCACCCTTGATGAGCTCATTGCAGCAAAGGCAAGACCGTAAGCGAACTCTGTTGGGACGACTGCTGGCCCTGAGAGCATGCGCTCAGGCCAGGTGCCGCCCGCTATGTCAGCTATAGTCTGAACTCCCTGTATCCCCCTTCATAACGCTCCTCTATAAAATCCGCTATATAACCCGCTTTCAGGAGTTTAGAATGCAGTTCCTGTGAGCGAACTCATGTTTTGCTGGCGAACCTGACATGTAGGAACCCACGTTCAATGCAATCTGGATATACCTTTCCTGCAGTGTCTGAGAGGCGTTGGGCCAGTCAGACTTTGCCGGGATCCAGATCGGCCGTGCCTTGGTGCACAGGGAATGTCTGGAAATGGGTAGTTACCAACATTAGGGTCCCATTTTGGTACTCCCAAGTATTAGGTGCCGTAATATAATCTGTAACCAAAAGGGGCCCATAATTTGGAGAAGAACCCACATGAGCTTCCTGCTCTGAAGTCTTGTGGGATTGTACATGTGGGACCCCCGGGAGTGTTTTGAACTACCAAGTGGACGGGCTTGACTGGTGTCTTGCGGCCCATATACTTTGGACAAGGCTTGAGGCTGATGGAGAGACCCCAAAAAAACCCTAAAACACAACAACTTAGGCACAAAAGGCAAGAAGCCTTTTCTGCTTGCACCGCTGCCCACGACGTTGCCGAGCCTTGGCCGCATAACTTCTAAGAGGGATCTGGGATACCACCTATCTCCCCTGCAAAACGGAATCAAATGGTATCCGCTCCTCCCCCCATGTAGTTCCCTGTGGCTTGAGGAACTTCAACTTCAACATCTCGCACGATGGCAACTGGGTAGTTTTGGCCAGTGATTCCATCTTCCTCGTAGGTCCGGACCTCAGCTGCCAACCTTTTCTGGAGCCTCGGGCTGGCCAAGATGCGGTTCAAATAAGGACACGTCAAAAGAACAGGTTACATACCAGTAGAGCAAATAGCAATAATTGTAGTAACAACAGCATAGCTGTAGCTGTATATCAGTGGGCTGGTGATGTTGCTACGAGCAGTAGAAGCATTGGGGGACGAGTGGTAGTGGTAGTAGCTTAAGAAGAAGTAGTAGTGGTTGTAGTAGTTGTACTTTGCAGTAGCAGCAAGAAGGCGTAGAAACGGTAATGGTGGCGATGGTGGTGGCGCTCCCGCTGCTGGATTTCTCATGTACACACACATAATGATAACCATTACTATCGGGTCAATTCCTATATTTGTACCACATGGAAGCCATCACCATGCATCTTTGCTGTTTGCAGGTGCTGACGTCTCGGCACCGCAGCAAGAGCGCGGGGAGCGCGAAGACGAGACCTGGTACCAGGCCCCAAGAGATGCCAACAGCTCACGGTCACGTAGCTGTGTACCATAAAGATGGGATCCCTCAAATGAGCTATCGTCTAAACTCCTTAAACGGGATTCTATGGGGTTCAGGGTTTAGGGTCTAAACTCCTTAAAGGGAATTATGAATGTGGGGTTTAGGGTTAAGGATTTAGGGTCTAAACGCCTTAAAGGTGTGTGCTGTATGGATTGTATAGGGCAGCATTATAGGGACTATTAAGTGGGATATTAGGAGTTTAGACTGTAGCTCAAATGATGAATGATGGCCTCTTGCGTTTCTTGCCTTTAGTTAAATGGGAATGAAGGAGGAATGGAAAAGAACATGGAAACTACTATAATGGGTTATATAGGGACAGCTATAAGGATCCATTCCTTCATTCCTAGCTCAAAAGGAAGTTTGGCGCAGTGTATTGCCTGGAGGACTTGCAGGCCGTTCTGACTGACACAGAGCGGGAGAACATCAAGAGTAGCTCGAGCTCCGTTCGATATGCCGCGTGCCTGACGGGCATATGTACTGCATATAGGGTATAAGGGGGTTATATCGGGAGCATGTAGGGTTACATGGGATTATACATAGGGGTTAAATGGGGGGTATCCCAAATGGAAAAGCGCATGGAACATGAAATGAAAACTGGGGTATCTGGCGGATTCGGCACCTAGAGGTACCTTGTATACCCAACAGGGATGCCCTTGAATCAAGTTTGCATCCTGTACATGATATAAATGTGTGTTCATACATGTACATATGCAGATATTGTCGTGCACGTGTGTGAGCATGCATGTGAGACGTGCGAAAGTTTGCATGTATCCTGGAGGTAGCAAGAACATATTCGCTAGCTCCATTTCCTTTGCAAAGCTAGTGACGACGTTTGCCTCTCTACAACCACCGAAGAAAATGAAACGTTGGGAAGAGAGTAGTATGTTTTAAGCCTGTGTCTCCGCATGAGAGAAGGAAGTGTAATGAGGACCAGGTCAGATCTGTAATCGTCAGATTCTGTCTTCGGCGGTCCTTGGTTACCTCTAAGAAGAGCCTCACATTTTTTGGTTCCACAACAGTGATCCACTTCTCATTGTCTTTGTTTCGCTCTACAGTCGCCTTAGCCGTAAATCCTAGGAGCTCTAGATGGTGGGTTGTCAGAATTATGCTCCCGTGCCGCGTCCCCATCATAATACGGCCCGTTAGAACTACCTTTTGTCACCTTTGTATGTAGCTCTCCGAGGCCTCCTCTTGAGGGTGCCTACAAGTGAGAACTACCAGGGAACGAACTTTTATCAACTCACAATATGGAGGAATCATGAGGAATCAATCACCGAGGCCGTCTTTCAGCGGATTTGGTCAGCCAAAGAGGCTGTGTCCAAGGCAAGCGGCTCTGTTGAAGTTGCTGGTGGTTGGTGAGGATGGAGGACATGAAAAGAACATGGAAACTTTCATATTTCGTAGTCCAGCATTTAGGGTGTCGGGAAAAGAGGGGTGATTAGGGAATGGAGGAGTGGAGCACGTTTCATCCTTTCTTAGAGCCCTCCTTCATTCCCAGTTTTCCACCAGGAAGTCAAGGCTTAGGGAGCAGACCAACTTTCATTCTATAGTGTGATGTGGCATGGACCTTTGTGTTCTATTTGGC
>CAJNIZ010042678.1:38372-61805 GCA_905231905.1 Symbiodinium pilosum
TTGAAAATCTTGAAAATTTAAAAAATACTGGTTTTTCTATATTTTCAAGATTTTCAAGATTTTCAAAAATTTTGAAAATCTTGAAAATCTTGAAAATTTTGAAAAATATAAATATTTGCGGAACCAGGATTTTTCAAAATTTTTGAAAATCTTGAAAATCTTGAAAATCTTGAAAAGTTTGAAAAATACTGGTTTTTCCACATTTTCAAGATTTTCAGGATTTTCAAGATTTTCAACATTTTTGAAAATCTTGAAAATCTTGAAAATCTTGAAACATATAAAAATACTGGTTTTTCTAGATATTCAAGATTTTCAAGATTTTCAAGATTTTCAAAATTCTTGAAAATCTTGAAAATCTAAAATACTGTTTTTTTTGTTTTTGATTTTCAAGATTTTCAATATTTTCAAGATTTTCAAATTTTTTGAAAATCTTGAAAATCTTGAAAATCTTGCAAATACTGGTTTTTTTTTTAGATTTTCAAGATTTTCAAGATTTTCAAAAATTTTGAAAATCTTGAAAATTTTGAAAAATATAAATATTTGCGGAACCAGGATTTTTCAAAATTTTTGAAAATCTTGAAAATCCTGAAAATCTTGAAAATTTAGAAAAACCAGTATTTTTCAAACTTTTCAAGATTTTCAAGATTTTCAAAAATGTTGAAAATCTTGAAAATCTTGAAAATCTTAAAAATCTTGAAAAATTAGAAAAACCAGTATTTTTCAAATTTTCAAGATTTTCAAAATTTTTGAAAATCTTGGAAATCGTGAAAATCTTGAATATGTATACTATATCCAGAGAAGCTTCGCCAAATAGAGCATAAACGTCCTACACACATAGTGTGATGGAAGCTCCCTGGGTGCTTAGTGACTACGATTGCCGCACCTCATCTCAGCAACAGCTCGATAGATGGCCATCACGCTGGTCCCAGAAATTCAGCTACCTATGAAGAGTAATAGAGCGAGCACGCACAACCCTAATTATACTGGGACCCCCCTATACGAGCCCTCAAATACTAAAATCCTTGTTCCTGGGACCCCCAGTGTATTTAGGAGTCTAAACTCCTTAAATGGGGTCATATAGGGTTTGGGGTTCAGGGGTCTGGATTCCTTAAAGAGGGTTATGCAGCGTTTAAGGTTTAGGGGTCTAGACTCCTTAAAGGGGGTTTTATAGGGGATAATACAGCGGGGGGTATTGTAGGGGATATTAATTGGGATACTGGGAGTTTAGACTACAGCTCATTTGAAAGAGCATCTTTGGAGTGAATCAGCTGGCGGAGCAGATCTACAGAATTTTGTTCTTGCATCAGGCGGTCGGTCAAGGCCTTGCATTTGGTCTGGAACGAATGGAGGCGCGTCACCAACCAGTTTGCACTTGCCAGTCTTGTGCAGATTGTCATTCCGATGGACAAATTTGTGCTAAAATGAAGCCATAAACTCCACCGCTTTTGCCGTGGCCCTAAACCCTAAACCGCAGTAGTGGTATTGCTCTCATATCATTTTGCGGCTTGCGCATGTCTGAATGAAGGTACAGCTACCAGGTGCCCCTCAGGAGAACTTGGGCAACCTCGTCCTGACAGCGCTGGGCCTGACAAGGCCCAGCGACTGCTGCAGAAGAAGGGAGCCCCAAGAAGTATACAGTATTCCTCCATGCTCCAGTATGAGAACACCAGAATACGTAACACCGGAGGCTGATTGCTTTGGCGCAGTTTGTTCAAAACCAATTCAAGATCAGAGACTCAGCGTGGGCGTGCAGGTCTGAAACGGCAGAGCCTGCAGCCAAAAAAGGCGCAAGACTCCGCCTTAGCTGCAAAGCATGACTCGCGCAATCTGCGCCCCTGAGGTCGTGTGAAGTTTTCCTCTCTCTTGGACAGTCTGCACAGTGATGGGCTCAGATGGCTTCTGAGCACTGCTCCTCTTCTCTGAGCCTGTTGAGAGGTGCCTGTATAGGGTTTTTTTGTTTTGTGCTGAAGAGCCCAAGGTAAAAGCCAGCCAGGCGCTCCGCAATCTGAGCTACTTCCCTGCAATTTTAGACTGGCCCTAAACTGGGTTGCTGTTAAGGAACTTAATTCAAGTTGCTATATTGGGGAAACCCTTTTATTTACTATATATACCCATTATGGTAATTTAATTTAAGTTCCGTAACAGCAACCCAGTAAACCCTTACACAAGTTCAACAGATTGATCCTGAGCATCTGAGGGATCTCAGAGCCCAAAGTGCTGCGGCCGCGGGCCTGCAGTTTGCGGAGCTTGTGGGCACTGAAGGGTCTTTGGGGCGGGGGGGGTGGGCCGGGGGGAACTTATTGGTTCTTAGTAGGAAATGAGGGAACACATTCTAGTGGTCTTGGTTTAGGGTTTAGGGTTAGTAGGGAATAAGGGAATATATTACATAGGTATTTTCCCTTAGTACCTACTAGGAACAAGTAACCAGCAGTGCAGCGCTGCAGACTGAGACTGGGCACATGGAGAGGGTGGAGATTCACATCGACGGCTGGCCACGCCCAGACTGGACTGTGTACCAGGAGGATGGGCTTCTCACGATGTTCTGATTGCAAAGCCACTTGAGCTATAGTCAAGGCGGTTATATAGGGATTATACTGGAATATTTCAGGGGTTATGAATGGGGATACTAGGAGTGTAGACTACAGCTCACTTGAGGTTGAAGCGCCCTCGAGCTTTGATCCTCAGGAGCTGGCAGGATCTTGGATCTCGGTTGCCTTTGGCCCGGTCGATGAAGCTGTGGATGCCGCCGCTTGACAACATCAGGGTCTCCCAAAACAAGGGGGAACTCAAGCTATCATCCTTATTCTTGGGATTCCCAAAATTGTACCCTAATTTTGGGAAACCCTAAATTTAAACCCTACACCCTTTAGAACCCCTATATAAACCCTGTATAGTGCACACTGAGAGGGTTCTTCCATGCCTGGCTGATCCTGACTTCCTCCCACGCACCCCTGTCGCAGAACGGGACATTCCGAGCCACGTTCAGACTTCCCGGGCTCGGAGGACCTTCTGACCTTGAGGTCTGACTCAAAGTTAGTAGTATTGCTACTTCTACTATTACTATTAGTATTTCTATGCTACCATTTTATTACTATGAGTGTTACCATGTACCGCATTCCGCCAGGCTCTGAAAAGCAGCAGAGCGGAGCATGCGGAGTTGACGGCTTCCTTAGCTTCACGGTGGACTCCACAAGCTGGAGGCATCCCGAGCATGGGTCCTGCCTGGTGCTACCCTGGGTTTAGGCTTAGGGTTGAGGTTCAGGGTTTAGGTTTTAGGGTTTCGGGTATACCCTAAACCCCTAACCCTCTATGTCCCCTACGTATCCCCTTTTACCCTTAAATTTCCTTTCTGTAGTCCCCCTTAAGTAGATAGGATTATGGCTTTGGGTATATTTTATAGGATCCCCATATACCCCATCTTCCATCTACTTAAGGGGGACTATATCCTCTATATATCCCCCTTTAAAGGTATCCCTAAACTTCCTATATATTCCCAGTTATATCCCACTTTAAAGGTATCCCGAAATTTCCTATATATTCCCAGTTATATCCCCCTTTAAAGGTATCCCAAAACTTTCAGCTACACTGCTGTAACCCAAGCTGCCTCACAGGATTCCAGACAATTTCGGTGGACGCCCTCCTTCCCCAGGAGGTTTGGTTGAGCTGTATTATTGTTGTTCTTATTATAAGAATTAGTATAGTAGTAACAATAGTATCACTATTATATCATTAGTATTTATTGTTATTACTAGTTTATTATTACTGCTTTTATAAGGTTATTGCTACTATAGTAGTATTTCTATCACCATCATTCTTGACATTATCATTGCTGCTAACTTCCAGGCCAAGGAGCAGCTGACGATCATCAGGGGTCGAAACATTGCAGCAGCAGCGGGGGTGTGAGGGGCAAAATCGGCAAAATACTGGGTTGCTGTTAAGGAATTTATATTAAGTTACTATATTGGGCATAGATAGTAAATACTGGGGTTTCCCCAATATCGTAGCTTAATTTAAGCTCCTTAACAGCAACCCAGAAAAAGGGACCTGCGCTCCTAAGCAAGCTTTCCGTTTTGCGGTCCTTCCATCGGAGGTCCGGACCATGCTCGCTTTGGAGTCTAATGTTTCGGCTCAAGCGAAGGCGGTTGAGGGAGAGGCAGCAAAGCCAACTGTGAGCTGCCAGGTGCTCGCCGGATGCTTGGCACTCCGCGGATCCAAAAATATCAAGTGTTTCGGGGTCTCTCGTTAGGCGTTTAGACCACTCAGCTTAACATTATCATTGTTGGTACCCTAAACCCTAAACCCCATTTTTAGTCTTACCTGTATAGTTTCCAGGGTGAGAAGTTTGAGCGCCTTAAAGTGGGTTGCTGTTAAGGAACTTAAATTAAGTCCCTGCAATAAGGAAACCCTATCACTCAGTAGGTAACCCAATAAGTTGCTACGTTGCGTGTTTAGGGTTTGGGGTTTAGTTGCTCTATTGGGGAAACCGTATTATTTGCTGTGTACCCACATAATTGTAAACTTTCTTTCCAGCAACCCAGCAAAACTTGAAAGCAACTGGAAGGGCGATGGGCTGCTGTGGCTCCAATGAAGCGGATCAGACAGGAGTCAAGAAGGTGCTCAGAATGCATGCCCACCTTTGTAATTCAGATATGCATATATATATATGAAATTAATACATGTATATAGAAAGAGATAATATGTGCATGCGCGTGCCTCATATGTATAAGGTGCACTTTTCGTATGCTTTGGATACCTTTACATCCATTAATCGCTTACCTTAGTGATAAACCCATTCCCCCTGCCCGACCCTAATGATACCCCCCCCTTACTGTAGGCTTTTGTTCTGAGGGTGATTTGTTTTGTAAAGACTGGCTGAGGGGTTTTAATTCGTAAGTGCCCTTTCTTGTTAGGGAGATGTGATTAAAACCGACATCCAAACCTACAGAAACATATGCCTATACATAAGGGTTTGGCCAAGACACAGCAAGAATTTAAATACACCACGTACATCTCGGCACACAAGAGCAGTACCGGGCTAGCATGTTGCATCTTTATGTACATGTGTAGACAGACTGTTGGAAGGGCTGCAGGAAGAAACTGTGAAAGTCTGCATCGTAGATAGATGCGATAGCTTCTTCAATGCAGGCCCACAGACAGGCATGTGTACACCAATATCTCCACACACATGTCCATATGCAAGCATTGCCAGTATGCGGTCAGTATGTACACGGCTCTGGCGCGTAGGTGGGGCGAGAGCGCAGACGGCTGAGCGTCGCGGAGGCATCCTGACTGGAACCCTCTCTCTGGGTTGCTGTTGGGGAACTTAGGCTAAGTTACCATATCATGGGTATAAAGTGAACAACGGAGCTGCGCTATTCTAGGAATTGTAAAGAAAATCCTTAACAACAATCCTTATCTCCATACAGCCTCCCACAAGTTCCTTGCAAGCGGCCGACCCCTCTGTTGGATTGGGATGCTGAAAAATCGGTATGTGGGATTAACTCAGCGACAGCTCAGGATTTTACATGCAATTTCTTGCATGACCGTATATGTATATGTATATGTATGACGATGTATTTCTGGGGGCTAGGGTCGAGGGTCTAGGGTTGAGGGGTGTAGGGCTATTGCTTGCATCCCAGGTAGCCGGTGAGACAGCCGGGGCAGCAGATTCCGGTTCGGGGGAAGGCTGGTCCGGCACAGTCATGTAATGTCTTCCCGGGTTGCGGTTGGACACTTTTTGGGGGGTTTTAGGGTGTTTCGGGTTTAGGCTTATAGAGGTATACAGGGGTATATAGGGGTATATACGGTTTAGGGTTCAGGGTTTAGGGGCAGATGGGGGCTACAGGGGGTTTCCCAAAGCTAGGGGTAGGGCTTTAGTATTGTGGGGTCCATGTTGGGGTCCCCGTGTTTTTGGGAAACTAACTTTTTACTACAGTGAAACCTGATAAAGCATCTAGATTTGCAGTGCTCGTGCTATGCTGTCAAGGAACCATGTTGTTGAAGGGTGCAAATTGCTCCCTAGCAAACAGACAGTCCCTCTAATACATGTTAATACATGATGGCAGTACACTGGGGCGAATTTGTTTGTCATCTTCCCTAAGCCCTAGACCGTGCATGCGGACTTCTTGTGATGATACTGCTGACATATGGTTCTTAGCGCTGTAGTTTGGGAACCAGCAACGACACTTTTGGGGTGTAGGGTCTAGGGTTTACGGTTTTAGGGTTCAGGTTTTAGGGTGCCCATTGTTGGGTGACTTGACTGGTGCCCGTACCACTGCACGACCCTAAGTACGTACTTGTAGCTTATACCTTGGGAATAATGGTACTATAGTATACTAAGGCGATGCATGATTCTTAATATCAAAAGTAGTGCCAGGAGGCATGATTGCGCAGCTTGAAAGCAGATCGGTGGTGTGAGCCTCAGCCTGTGCTTGCCTGCCTCTGGGTTTTAGGGTTCAGGGCTTGGAGCTGAGATGGAAGCAAGGGTTTAGGGCTTGGGATTTATGGGCTGTTTGTGACAGCCAGCCTGCAAGCCCGGACCTGGGAGTTTAGGCTTTAGGGTTTGCACCAAAGTGGCGCCAGCACACCGAATCTCTTACCTCAATGGTAGAGTCACTTAGAAGGGCAACCTCTGCGGCCTTCGCTGCGTACTGTTTCTTGATGTGGGTAGCTGGAAATTACTTTCCACCTCCCATGCTGTCTTGGGCCCCAGCGGCAGCAAAAGGAATTGCACAGATACCCAGAACCCTAAACCCTAAACCCAGATCGACATCATCGAGAATATGGAGCTTGCTGGGGGTGGCCCCAAGGCGTTCATGGGCTCCTGTACCGTGGGGCGCCCCAGATGTGTCTAGGAGGCTGTGTGTAAACCTTTCAACTAGTTCAGCTCTGCGGAGGACACAGGGATGTCAGGAATGACCTCCTTCTCCAATAAGCTCTTTGGCTGCAACAACCTGGGGCCTAGGACCCGGCTTGTGGCTGAATCTGCTGACCCTGAGGTCTGTCCAAGTGCTTGGAGATGACATTGACCTATGCCCAAAGGGCATAGCCTTCACATGTCGGAAAGGCTTCTGGGCTGCTCTGGCAGACATGTGCTTACTGACCCGGCGGAGTTGCAAAGGTCTGAAGCCAGAGAGTCCAAACCAAGACTCCTGGTGCTTACTGAAAATGGACAGCTTCATTGGCTTCACTGACATGGGTGGTTGTCAAAATTATGGTCTCTTCTTGGGTACCCTAAATATTAGGTGCCATATTATAATAGGCACCCCAAAAGGGACCGTAATTTTGACAACCACCCATTGGCTTCACTGACATGCCCCGGCTTTTCACAGAAGTGCTAAAGCTGGAGAGCTGTTTGAGAGCAGGATACCTTCTCCATCTACGCGGTCTTTGATGGTCATGGCCACAAGGGCCATGACGTCTCGCAGTTCGTAAAGGAGCCTTTTTTGGGGTGAAGCGAGCTTAGTTTTTTAGTTGTCTGATGGGCCAGTCTCAAAATCATGGGCCCCTTTGGGTTGTAGATGATACTGCGGCATCTCGTACCTGGGCGTACCAACCCTAAACCCAAAAGCCTTCCCGTCCTGCAGCTGGCTAGCTTTGTTGGGAGCCTGGAACGAACCGCGCCTGCTGAGTGCAATGCGCTTGCCTAACACCCTAAACCGTAAAACCCTAAAAACCCTAAACCCTAAAACCCTGAAACCCTAAAACCCTAGAAACCCTAAAACCCCTTAACACCCTAAAACCCTAAAAACCCTAAACCCCTTAAACCCTAAGCTAAACCCTGAGGACATGCTACCGAAGCTCATCCTCCAGGACCCCCGGTTCCTGACTCAGACACTGCCGGGTTGCTGTGAGGGGAGGTTAATTTGAGGGCTTCCCAAAATTAGGGGTACCTTCTTGGGGGTCCCAATACAAGGGACTATAATATTTTTGGGTCTATATTGGGGTTCCCCTATTTTGGGAAACTACCAATTTGACTTACCATAACATGAGTTTAGGGTTTGGGGGTATACGAGTCTGGGTTCAAATAAAGGGGTATACGGTAAATAGTAGGGTTTCCTTATAACCCTCAACCCTAAACCCAGAACTGGTCCGATAAAAAACCCAATAAGTTCAAGTACTTGAACAGCAACCCAGAGTGCTCTCAGCATGTTGATAAGCGCTTTCCGTCGATCAGACTAGCTCGTCACTCGACGTGAAAGTCTCATGCTTTGTCTTATCATTCATGGCTTCCTTGTCCAAGACAACCATTTCGGTCACAAACCTCTTGTCATACTTAGCCTGGCACTTTGGGCCTGTCTCTTGTATCAGCGATGCTGTAATGATAATAATTAGCACTAGCAGTAATAACAATAATAACAGTATTTAGGAACAAGAGCAATACTAATAACAATAGCTAATATAAATCATGCTACTAATAGTCATAGTGATCGGAATACACCCTAAACCCAAAAAATACTTGTAGTAATGTCTTGCCTTGTGGTCGGAGATTCCTTCGGACAGCTTCGAACTGGGCATCTCTTTAGATTTGCTTTGAGCGTGGCTTTGGCACAAAATGCTGCCCCCATAGGGATACATGTTCTGGGAGTCCTTATAATGAGGATTAGAGTGCATTTTCTGGGGGTCCTTTAATGAGGATTAGAGTATTTTGGGATCTATATTGGGGTCCCGCTATTTAGTTAGGGAAACTATCATATAGCTGCCAGCGTTCCCGTCCGATCGCCGTATTTACTGGGCCGTCAGAGGGAAAGCAGTCTGAATCAAAGCAAGATGGGCGGGAATCAGGAAGGGAAGTGCCCTAAAACCCTAAACCCTAAACCGCAAGTGGTCTGCGTTTTCGATCAGGTCGAAGTCACCGGAGGTCGGTTCATGCCTCATAGACGCCTTCAAGAAGGTTCAGAAAATGGCACCTTTGCTGCAGAGCACACCCCCAAAACTCTAAACCTAAAGCCTCAACCATGCTATTTTGATAATCTCCCCTGTATTCCTCATCTAGAACCCCTGTATCCATACAACTCCTAAGGCCCCCTTGTTCTGCATACTGCATACTTGAGACATGGCTGAGGTCATGGCTGCAGACAAGATGAAGATGCTGAGTGCACAGATGTCTGGCACGACGGCAACTGTGTGCTTTCATGCAGCTTGCTTCGGCTTTAAGGCTTAGGGTTTAGTATTTAGGGCTTGGAGTTTCGGGTTTTACGACAGCCATGCGCTTCCAATGCTTGTCGAAAAGATGGAAACTTAAAAGGGTGGCGCGTTGGCGCTGCCAGAGTTTTGGGTTTAGGGTGCGGGGTTTTTAGGCAAGTCCTGCGGCACCATTGCGCTAGCTTCTGCAGTTTCATGAGGGATTGCAGATACACAGGAACCGCCACGGTGTGTTGTCATGTACCTTCATGTTATGGTGTTGGGTGCGTGTCTTTCTGTTTGTGCCCATGTCTACAGATGGATTGGGAACTCTGAACCCTAAACCCTCAACCCGCTGTGCTAGATGCATTTCAGACTCAGCGCGTTGCTGCTGAGCAACTTTGATACCTTGCTTTGAAGTGCTTTGAAGGGTCGGGATGGCGATATCGCCTGGTTGCTGGCCAGTTTGGCAAATTGCCGCCTGCTCTGCTTGAGCTTTACCTAACTGTGGGAGGGTAAAAGAGGCGCCTAAAAAACACAACCCTAAGCTACTTTAACGACCTCAGATCTGAGCAATCAGGATCATTTGCGCGAGAAGCTGACCATCGCCCACGTGGCTACCTGGCTGTTTACTTTGCTCGCATGCTCTATAATCTAAACTCCTTAACGGGGGTTATATAGGGGATTATGTGGGGTTTAGGTTTTAGGGCCTAAACTCCCAAAACAGGATTATATAGGGCAATATTATAGGGGTTCTTAAGGGGGATACTTGGAGCTTAGACTATTCACATGGATGGCTGATGTTTCTAGTGTTCTCGTGGTAGTCTTCATCCTGGCCTCGGCCACGCAGCAATGAGGCTGACAGCACCGCCGCCTTTGGGATCAAGAAAGGCACGCTGAAGATCAGCTGGGTTGGTGTTGAGGAACTTGAATTCAGTTACTATAATAAAGAAACACTATTGTGTACTAGCTATGTGCCCTTAAGTTCCTTAACAGCAATCCAGCTCAGAGCCCTAAAGCCTAGACCCCTAACCCCCACTTCCCCCTCAGCACCATAACAAGGAACAGGGCAGCTTCACAGAGTCTATCAAGTTGCTTCTGCTGCGCTACCTTTGAGTTTGGGCAGGCGAGAAGTGGATTGGGACATCTAAGACAAGAGACCACAAGCCCAACTTGAAGGTGGGAGCCTATGCAGGACAAAGGGGGTTAAGGGTTTAGGGTTGATAATTCAGGGTTTAGGATTTAGGGTGTAGGGTTTAGGATTGATAATTCAGGGTTTAGGGTTGATAATTCAGGGTTTAGGGTTGATAATTCAGGGTTTAGGGTTGATAATTCAGGGTTTAGGATTGATAATTCAGGGTTTAGGGTTGATAATTCAGGGTTTAGGGTTTACCCTAAACCCTAAACCCTAAACCCTTTTCTTCTACAGTCTTTGCATTCTGCGGCCAGGGCGAGCGAGAGCGGATTGAAAAGAATGGCGGCAGGGTGGTGACTGGACAGATTCTAGGATAAGCCTGACATTTGAGCTATAGTCTAAAATGCTTAAAGGGGGGTTATATGGGGGATTATATATGGGACTACTATAGGGGATATTAAGGGGGATACTAGGAGTTTAGACTATAGCTCATATATATATAACCCCAATATATACCCTACATTACCCTTATAGAACCCTATATTATCCCTGTGGTAGGAGTTTATTACTCTGTTTGTCCTTGTGTGTGACTGCGCTTGGCATGCTGAGGTCTTCGATGGCTATGCCAACCATCGGATCTACGCCGCTCACGCATGTAATGTAGATCTAGGGTGCGCAGCACCTTCACGTGATGCTTGCTTGGGATTGAGGCCAAAAACGCTCGGTATCCTGGCCTGAACATGTCGCGCTGCCTTGGAGACATTCTGGGCGACTGAGCGGCATTGGATCTCCATTCCTGGCGTGATGCGAGCTTCCTGATGGCAATTGCTGACATTCAGCACTGAAGACAAGGTCATCTGGAATGCGGAATCACATGTGAGCCGGAGATCACTCCGCTCCATGCTGAGTGCTTTGTGTCAGTACCACGGTCTGTGCAGGGGTATGAACATGACCTTCCATTTCCTAAACCCTGTATTACCTATCCCAGTTTCCATCTCATGTTCTCCGTTTGCTTCTCCCAAAATATCGGCGTCACAAGTGTGACCTTCCATTTTTTGATTTTCAACCCTAGACACTAAACCCCCCAAGGGTAGACCTGGAGAGCGGGGCGGCGCAGATTCTTCTCGTTTGCAGCGATGGGGTTTGGGAGTTCGTCACTGCACAGGAGGCTCCCGGAATGACGCATGCAAGGTTCATAGGTTCAGGGTTTAATGGGGTTTAGGGTTTGGTGTTTAGGGCTGAGGGTTTAGGGCTTAGGGTTCAAGGTTTAGGGGTCAGGAGACTCCCCACCCAAGTTTTGAAAATCCCTCATATAGGTTGTTGTGGAGGGTGAAGGTTTCATCTAGACAAGCCTTGCTTGGCAAAGCCATCCGCGCCGGCCACCAAAATGTACAACTACCAATAATCAACAGATTAGTAGTGCTCATGATGGTATTGCGAGTATTGCTAATAATACTACTACAAATCATAATACGAATACGAATACCAATCATCATGCTAATACTACACATAATACCAATACCAATACTAATACGAATATTAAACATAATTCTAATACTGCCATTAGAATATTGCCAGCCAAGCAGCAACAGGACTCTCACGAGCTTCTCAACTCGTAGTTTGAGTCACACCATCGGGGTTTGGTGCATGCCAGTAGTCATCATGCCTGTGGGATTGGTTTAGGGTTGAGGGTTGGGTTTAGGGTTTAGGGTTAGGGCCCTAGACCCTCAATCCTAAACCCTCAACCCTAAACCCTCAATCCTAAACCCTCAACCCTAAACCCATAACCCCAAACCCTAAACCCTAAACCCATAACCCCAAACCCTGAACCCTTAACCCTAAACCTTAAACCCAAAACCCTCACCCCTACCAGGCCGTCGATCTCGTCAGCACGCGGCCTGCAGAGCTTTGCGAACAAGCGGCTGGGCTAGTTTTTGTGAAGAAATGGTAAGTTCCAGTAATTACAGGCTCTAAAGTATTATAGTCGATATGATTGGGATTCTCAAGAGGGTATTTCTAATTTTGGGAAACCCCAATTTTTTGTGCTTGATTCGTGGAGAAGAACGTTAAAATTTCACATGTTTCCAATTTTTATGTACCATTATCCTGTAGTTTTAAAGAGAATGGGCTTACTGCTGTACATTCGGCTCTAGGTGGATGTTTCCAGCACTTATGGGCCCCCACCCAGATAGCCGCAAACGAACATGGTAGACTCCCTATTGCAAGGACCTTTCAAAGAGGTGACCCTCAATTCTTGGAAACCCCAAATCGTGGAAATATCCTCCTACATCCCTGTATACACTTACATGACCCACATATCCTGGTTGAAAGGGACACTGGAGCCATAGTCTAAGCTCCCAGCATCCCTTCAAAAAGAAGCCCAAGAGTATTCCCTATACAACTCCCAAGAAAGGAGAGTAGATTATGGTTCATTTCATGTTCCACATCCCCCCGGAGTTTGCTGGTCTCCAGGCAGCGGGACTGCTGGCCAAAGAAGCTTGGGATCGCCACATGGCCAAACTCTGCTTCTCCTCAGGGCTATGAGTAAGGGTTTGGGATTTAGGGCTTAGGTCCAGAGTCTGGGTAAAAAACGGAGTTTAGGACTTGCGAGAAGCTCAACATGACCTGAGGGTTTTGCATTAGATCACGCACAACCCGTATCGTACGCAACCCTAAACCACACAAAGAGACGGGGCAAAAATGACCCTAAACTGTGTTTGTTAATCTTAGCTTCGAAGGTACCCTGCAGAATCAGGAATCATGGGTTCCCCTACTGCCCCCCTCTATACTACCCCCCTTAGGTTCCCCCCTTAATTAAGGTTATTTAGGAATAGTTAGGCATAATTAAGGTAAATTAAGGGGGAACCTTTGGGGGGAGGGGGTGTAGTATAGAGGAAATATTCAGAGACTTCGCCCCTATATAATCACAGTTTCCAAGTTCCATCTCATTTTCCATTCGATTCTCCATTATTAGGGTGTAATATCCCTAACCCTAGAATCCATCCGTAAGGCTGGATACGTGAAGAAGGCGGCGCAGTTGTCGACGACATAACAGTGGGCCTTGTCCACATTGGCAAGGACATCTGCTTGTGGGTTCAAGATGCCAAATGCACGCTAGCCTGTTTCGAAGGGTTTTGCCTGCAAAATCTTGCTCTTGGATACCTCACTGCTTGAAATGCAGATTCAGCATGTTAGCCAGAAAGTATGGCCAGCTGTAGCTTCACTGGACAGAGGACAAAGTGCCGAGCAAGTGAGGAACTGCATCGAAATTTTCGCTTAATTATGATTTTCTCAGCGCTTGAGCTGCGTGCTTCCGGGCAGTTGGTCTTGCCACACGTTCCTGGCTCTGCTAGACCTGGTTGGAGATCTCCAACTTGTGCAGGGCCTGTTTCACCGCGTAGAGCCCCTAGGCCAAACACATGATATGTATGCTCCTGACCTGTTGAACCAGACTACAAAAGGAGGCCTCGGGCAACAACTTTACTTACCGATGCTTTTTGCTACTGGCCTGCCCTAAGTATGTCAGTCGTTCGGTGAATTTCGGAAGGGCCAGCGGCCGATTGTAAGCTCCAACGGTCTTTGACAGCTGCAAGCTGGCTGCCTGGTGCTTCGTGCGAATCCCAAAGTCGATCTATACTTCAGGGGTAGGTTTCAACATAATCTTCGGTTTTTATTTCTCTTAATCCCTAAAAGCATAATTTCTATAGGGCCCCGCCCTAAATTTCCGGGGGTCACCTCCAGGATCACCTAATATTGCGTTCCCTCCTTTCCTCGGGAAGTAGAAGGTAATTCCCCTCCCTCTACATCTTAAAAACTACCCACCCGCAGAACATTGAATTTTCCCAAGGTAATATGATTTATAATATATCAAACTAGTTTTTCTACATTACTGAACGGGGGGGGGTTACATATCAGTGAGAGGCATTAGTTGCATGCCCCCTAAACCCCCAAGGTCCTCAGCCCCTAAACCCTAAACCCCTACCCTAAGCCCCTAGGTTTGGGGTGTGGGGTAATCCTTACCCTAAACCCTAAATCACTTAACCCTCACCCTCAGCTTGTGGCGCAACGTCGGCTTGCAGAAGCAAAGCCTGCAAGCCAAACTTTCCCCAGCAGTCGACCTGGCCTCGGGGAATCTCGAGACCTAGGGCTTACTGGTGGTCAGTAGGATTTAGGGTTTAGGGTGTCAGAGGTCACGGTTTAGGGGTCAGGATTTAGGGTTTAGGGTCTAGGGGAATTAGGGAACTTATGAGCGATAGTCTCAATTCCTTAAAGGGCTTTATACAGGGAATTATATGAGGAACCACTATCGGAGGTTTTAAGGGGGATGCTCGGAGTTTAGACTACATATTGTAATGTGGTATATTCCCTTCTCCTATATCAAGAGAAAAAAGGTACGGGGCATATTCCCTTATTCCCTACTAGCCACCAGTAACCGTGAACGTCGGCTCCTCACGTTTCTATCCGCCGGCAGCAAAACAATGAGCCTGCGACAGAGATGCGATTTTTTGTCCTAGCTGATTCATGATCGTAGTAATTTCCAGTTTATTTTCCATCATCCAATATAGCCCCTTAATAAAGCCCCATTGGAACTTGGGATACAGGGGATACAGGTACCCATTGGGGTAATATTAGGGCTATATTGGGATAATGGAAAATAAAATGGGAACTACTATGCTGCTGTGCAACTGAATAGTGCTTGCGCCTAATGGACAAGTCACTTCCACTGCTTACGTGGACATCAGCCTGACATGGGGAAACGTCCAAACGTTGCCCAGTCACTCTTAGATAGCGCAGGAGTTGCTGACAGTCTTTCTTGCCAGAATGTTCGTGTTTCTGGAGGTTGGTGTACAAGATAGATTAATTGATGATAGTCTTGGACGCCTTAGGAATTATTGTTCATTTTTATTGTAGTGTAACCCTATAAGGAAATGTTAAATATTAGTTTCAGTATAGCTCTAAGGAGACTACAGTTACCGGGTGGGGGGAGGTACCCAAGTGCAAGCCATGATTCGGTCACCCAAGCTCTGCTGCCATGGGCCATGAGCGAAGCCCTCCTTCTTGTGCAGGACTTGCCCGTCAGAAGACAAGCTAAACCCTAAGAATCCTAAGCCCTAAACCCTTAACCCTATAAGCCCTAAGCCCTAAGTCCTAAACTTTAAGCCAGAAACCTTAAGCCCTAGACGTTGCAAGATGTTCAGCTCGGAGGGCCTGCTGAATCCCTTTGGCAGGGGATCCCTGAGCAGCTGCACGTGCCTGACTTGCGGGCGTTCTTCAAGCCGGCCATTGAGCTGGCTCCTCAAAAGCTGCTTCTTATTCTTATTGTTTTTATCATTAGTATTATTGTTAGTAGTGTTATTAGTAGGAGTATTAATTAGTAGTATTATTAGTAGGATTATTAGTAGTATTACTATCTGTTACTACCGTTGGTGGCATTGTTTTCATTGCTATTATTACTATCATTATTACCTTGTTTTTTGCAATTAATATTCCTACCTTTCTGAAATTAGATATTCCTTTTGAGCATTTAGAAGTGAGAAGCACAATCTACACAAAGCCGCAGCCATGCCTTGAAGGGGTGGCCTGTTCGCATGCTTCCACTTCCGGCGGAAGCAGGCCCCATGACGAGGATATAATCTCCCCTCCAGCCCCCCCCCTCCCACATTACATATTTCCAATATACTATAATATACCACAATTGGGAGTATTTAATATCAGGGGGGGGTTGGGGGGTTTAATATCACGGGGAGGAGGTAACAAGGATGCTTGTTATGAGAGTGTCGGTCTAGCTCTCTTGACCAGGATGGTGTCCGCTCGACGGTTTCCTAAGTTCTCCAACTACTTCTGCTTGTGATTAGAGGAAAGATTCTTCTTAGAGCAATAAAGAAATCAAGCCATGGCGTTTTGCAGGCTCTTAGCTGGCTTGGTGTAGTTTGGCCACAACTTACAGATTCCACCTGCGCATCAATGATGCAGGCACAGGGTACCGCCCGCACTGCTGCGCCTGGCGACCTAAGCTGCCTGGTGCGTGCTGCCAGCGAGGCAATGAAGCGTATTGTCTTCGATGCTGATGTGAAGTCAGAATCCCCAGCACCAGGATGCTGCAGCGAAGATTGTGTCTGGTTACCATGGAACGCCATGGAAAGAGGCCACAGCACATGACGTGGCGCAAGCACATGCCCCTGTCTTTGCACAGGTGCTTGTGGATGCAGCTGCAGGGAACTCAGACAGCTGTGCCACAAGCTTGCCACGGGCTATGGGGGTCAGGTCCCTCGTGCTGCTCAATGTCTCGTATGCCGTGCCCCAGCCAACACCAAGCACAACGACTCTCATCCTGCACCAGGGCAGATGGTAGCTTCCCAAAAATTAGGGGGGATATTGATATAGACCCAGATATACTATAGTCCTTATTAATATGCGGACCCCCAATGAGGTACCCCTAACTTTGGGAAACCCCCAGATCTGGCAGATCCAGCTTGCTGATGTTGGTGGAAACTGCAAGCAAAGGATGTTTGGGAGCTGCATCCGCCCCCGGCCTTGCCTCAGGCCTCCGGTGTTTGGCAGTTCATGGGTTTTAGGGTTTCAGGTTTAGGGTTTGGGATTCAGGGTTCAGGGTTTAATGTTTCGGGCTTAGGGTTTAGCGCTTCGGGCTTAGGGTTTAGACATGTGGCCAGGGCAACGTGGGCACAAAGCGGTCGACCATCCTTTCTGCCATACGCCGCTGCAGGCTGCCAAGGCCTCAGAACATTAGATTTAGGGTTTAGGGTTTTGCGAAGGTGACAGACCATTTCTCAGCAGCTTAGGCTAGGAAAGTTTCAGTGTTACTAATGTTATTACTACTACTAGCATTCTTCGTACTGCTATTTTGAGCTAGTTGTTTCGATGAACTACCGCTTTGAGGCCAGCCTCCGTTGTGAAGAGGCAGGGCCTGCAGATTGGCCTTTCCTGGCCCTCATTGGCTTTCGGGGGTTCCCGAAAATTGAGAATCCTTTTTTGGGGGATCCCAATAACGTAATAAGGATTACAGCAGCTTATGGTCAATTTTGGGGACCCCCTGGAAACCCGAAACCCTAAACCTTAAATGATAGTTTCCATTTTCCTTTCCATGATCCTAATATAACCCCAATATATACCTTATTATAACCTACCATCCATTTGGCTTGCTTCAGGCTTGGGATTGTGCCAACCTGTCGTTCCCGAAGTGCTCGCGACTTTGCAGCCATTCCTCCCCCTTTGGCTTGGAGAGCTCAGGCACGCTGCTGCATCATGGCCATAAGGATCGTGTGAGCTGTAGTCTAAACTCCTTAAGGGGTTATATAGTAAATTCTATATGAGACTATCATAGAGGTTATTAAGGGGGATACTAGGAGTTTAGATTACGGCTAATTTGAAATTCCTCTCAAAGCATCTGCTCTTGGAAGGAAGCGCGTGTAAGAAAAGCTCTGCCAACTCTCCCAGAGGCCGTCAGATGCCTTTGCGCGGCACTTCGCGTGGAATTCATTACTCCTGAGGAGTCTGACGAGCCATCTGCTGAAAAGCCGACCTTCGTGTCTGCCATGTTTGCATCACTGAAGCGACGTCGCTGGCCCAGTTGGTTTAAGAGGCTTCGCAGCTTGCTCCAGGCTTCCTTCTGGCTGAGGCAAGAGGCCGAGGACCGCAAAAGCTGAGGAAAAGGAGAAACAACTATTGGGGTCATATTGGGGTTACGTTGAGGGTTAGGGTTATATTGGGGTCATTTTGGGCTTATATTGGGGTTATGCGCTGACTTAATTGCTCTGGAGTTTCGGCCCACTGTTGCCCACACACCAGGACCAGCAGCACACATCATGCAAAAAGCCAAAGTGCGCACCCGAGAGCTCCGGCAGCTTCACATCATTTGGCTGATCTACCTCCAGTTGGAGATTACAGTCCCCCTTAAGTAGATAGAGTATGCGTTATCATCCCCTATTATCCCCCTATAATGGAGAATCAAATGGAAAAGAACATGGAAAATGAAATGGAAACCAGAGGAAGATAGTCCCCCTTGAGTAGATGGGCTTCAATGGCACATGGAGACCCAGGTTCAATCCGCGAGCTGTAAAGCATCGTCCACGCATGATGCCACCAGCTTAGGCTTTGGAGCGTCAGCATACCAGACTGCCACATCAACTTCCATGTCGCTGCTTATCCCGGACTGAGGTGTGCGATGCAAGAGGATGACAACGGCATCCTGCTTCAGTTTACGATCTCCTTGGCAAAGCGCCTCTCAAAGGGTTCCACGGAAAAGAGGGGCTCCAAGATGGATCCCAACATTTTCTAGTCCGTCTTGTAGGGGGTTTAGGGTTTAGGGTTTAGGGACTCCGAAAAAGGATGCGGAATTTTCGGTGGTGTGTTTCATGCGGATTGAGGTAGCAGCGATGATGGTCAAGACCTTGAAGGACCTGCGCTGTGACGCACCTGCTTAAGAGCAGCTCAGACACACAACATACGAGAACAAGATAGATATAGCTTGATATAACCCCAATATATACCCCATTATACTATAGAAGTTTCCACTTTCTTTTTCATTATCCCTATATAACCCCAATGTACTATGTAGGTGTTTCTGTCCGTAGCATGGCCCAGGTGAATGAAAAAAATGGTTCTAGGGCTCAAGCTGTGCAGCAGGACGCCATCTCCCGCGACCCTTAGATGACGAGGACCACTTTGATGATCCCATTGAGAAGGCCAAGCCCCCTGCAAGGATCATGAACAAGAATCAAGCATGACACAAGGGTTTCAGGCAAGGGCATACGCATATAGTCCCCCCTAGAGTAGATAGAATATGGCTTTTGGGTATATTATAATAAGATCCCCATATACCCCATATTCTATCTACTTAAGGGGGACTACAGGCATAGTGGTAGCAGGGAATTGTTTGTGAGCATGGCATGGATCATAAACTTCTACTGCTACCCAAATCGGCTGGTGCCAAACTCCAAGCTACTTATCAGTACTCTGCAAAGCCCTTGTGAGAAATCCCGCACGTATGCTGGACAAGCTAGACTGGAGCGGGAAAATGCGGGAGAGGTGACGATTCAGTCGACAAACTCTAGAATCACATCGCCCCAACACCGGCTCAGTGCTCGCGCCAGTAGATGCCACACGCATGGACTAGGGGCAAGACGTACCCTACTCCTCGACAGCATGGCATCTAGTGGCACCAGCACCGAGACAATGCTGGTGTGCTGAGTGTTTTATGTGTCAACTAGACGGGTAGTTCGCTTGCAAGGCCGGGACGGCCTTCCATGACACAGAATGGTGCTTGGGCTTCCCGAAGTGTTTGGTTTGGAGTCTTCGTCTTATCGCTCCTTCCATGACTGGTTGTTGGACGGCATGTCTCGGTATTCAGACATGTGAAATTTGACACCTGTTCTTCCAGTATGCAATCGCAAGCTAGGCGGGAGCACGAACCCTGAATCCCGAAACTGCGATGGGACCGGCTACTGCAGAGTGTAACCCTGCGCTGCTGTCCACACGTGCAAGTGGCACTAGACTCCAGTAATAGGGGAACCTGAACATATAGACCCCAACATACCATGATCCGTGTTATAATTTTAGGAAACCCCCATGTAGCACCCAGACCAACAGCCTTCAGCCCGTACACTCACAAGAACCGTAGGCGCCTCATTACGAGCGGAGCGACCGACTGGACTCTGCGGCAGGTTACCTCTACGAGGATGCGTCCACACCAAAATTGAGGGATTGGGGTTTAGGGCTAAACCCTAAATCCCTTGTCTTGGGAGCTTGCGGAGACATGGGTGTGCAAGGAAGATGGCAGCTTCCCGAAAGGCAGAGAAAACGGTGGGTTTCGAAGATGGAGGTTTCTAAGACAAAGGTACCCTAAAATGGCGCTGGGGACTATGTCGGTATGATTTGGGGAGATTCCAAAGTTACCACATAGCGAAAGAGCCGTTTGGGTCGAAAGGCGGAGTGTTGCATGGGTCCTGGGATTGGTTTATCTTGTAGGTTGCATGGAGGTCAGTCATGAGATGCGCGGGGAGGGACAGGGAGAATATCCAACATGGATTTGTTGAAATGACTGACTACGGGACGCAGACTCTAAACCCTAATTCCTAACCCCTAAACCCTTAACCCCAAACCGACTTTTGGCAGATGCCCATTCTGGCAAGGACACTGTGGAACACATTTGGGACAAACAGGACGCCTCCGGCTTGGTGTGGTGCCTCATCTTCCTTGAGATTATTGTGTAGGATTTAGGGTTTAGGGTTCAGGGTTAGGGTTTAGGATTTAGGGTTTAGGGTTCAGGGTTTAGGGTTTAGGATTTAGGGTTTAGGGCTTTTTCCTGGCGAAAGTCGCGTGATTAAGAAACTACACCAGGTGGTCAAAGGAAATTGTGTTTCTGAGCAGCGGGTCCCTTGATCTTCCAGTCAACTTCCCACTTAGGGAATTTGGGGTTTAGGGTTTAGGGTTCAGGGTTCAGGGTTTAGGGTTTAGCCAGACTAGCTGTTATCGTCCTAGTTATTCGAGACATAGAATGAAATGAAAGCTGGGTTGTGTAAGTTGTGCTCTCGTCTATGTTTGTGACAGCAACAACTCCAGGCTTTTGTGGTTCACATGGGCACGGGAGTAAGTCAAACCGGAGTTTGGAATTTCGAATTCGCGCCCTCCGCCAAGACCCCAACATTTCCGCCAAACTCCAAACCATAGACTCTAAAACCCTAGACCCCAAACCCTACACTCCTAAGCCCTAACCCCCTAAGCCCTAACCCCCTAAACCCTAAGCCCCTAAACGCTAAGCCCCTAAACCCCTAAACCCTAAACCCCTAAGCTCCTAAACCCCACTGCGGCAGGTACACAGATGCGGCGTACTGGGACAGGATGGCCGGGGATTTGGATGAGCGTTGCGCAGATGCCTGGGATGTCGAAAGTGAGCCACGCTACTCGGCACTGATTGACATCCTGGTGGTCAGTATGGGTTTAGGGTTCAGGGTTTAGGGGAATACGCGAACATAATCCCTATATTAATAAATCCCCCAGTAAGTTGAGATTTAAAAGCATGTTCTGATAAAGACACATGGCTTGAGCATCTTTCTGCTTCGTGAAAAGCAGCGAAGCTTGTCTGCAAGTATGGCGTTCTCTTGCTTACTGGTTCTTCTTCATGGGGAATATAGGTAATATGTTATGTAGGCGTTCTGTATTATGTACATATTAGATTGTGTAGGGAGTATATTCCTTACATTCCCTACTGTGAACCAGTAAGCTTGGAAGAGCTTGAAAGTGAACACCCGCGAGGTGATGTTTCCAGTGAGGACGAGGTGTCGGAAACTGGGTTGCTGTTAAGGAACTTGGGTTGAGGGTTTAAAGTTTAGGGTGTCGGGGTTTAGGGTATAGGGAAATTAATGTACTACAATAAGACCACCCTATCGTTTACCACATACCCATGTCATGGTAACTTAAACCCTAAACCCTGAAGAAACCCACAGCAACCAAGGAAATTCCGGCGGTGGAGCAGGGTGTTGGCCTGGCTGCAGTGCAGCGTGGCGTGGCAGGCCAGACCCTTGCAGTTTTTCCTTACTGGTTCGTAGTAGGGGATATGGGACCATATTATTATATAGGTACTTCATATGGATCATATTCCGTTATTCCCCAATAAGAACCAGTAAGTTTTCCTTGTATGATAAGCACACGGGACCGTTGAGTTCCGGATTTCTGCGGAAGTCTTCAGGCAAGATCATGCGCTCGTGGGGCGCAGACCCCTCCGTGCAAAGGCCTAGCAGTACGCAACTCGGCGTGATCGCCTTTCCATTTTTCATAGTTTTCTTTGGGGCAGGTGGCTTAAGATGTCCGCAGCAGTGACCCTAAACCCTAGAACCCCTCCCCTCCCGCCCCCCCAAACCCTAAAGCCGTTTGTGTAGATGCAGGCTCCTGGCCGTGGTGGAAGGTCTGCAGCCCAACCTCTCGCGCACCGGACTAGGCCGGCCTGCTTTCAAGATATCTCCAATATATCCCCTACATACTGTACTGTCCTTAGGAATTATTTCTAATTTGTATGAAAGTCTAACCAACACATTATTTTTATTCTAGGTCTAAGAGACTACAGTGTATAACCCTTATGCTTTTGCTGATACAACCCGTTAATATCCCCTGTATAACCCTATAAAATCCCCTATATAAACCCCAATGTAATCCCCAATGACCCTAAAGTTCTTCCCCTAAACCCGAAACCCCCACCCCTGCTGCGGCAAGCCTGGAAAATTCTGGGAGGCTGGATAGGCGAGAAGGCTCGCACCAAGGCTTCTGTGAAATGTTTCTGCCTCAGCTGTTTACCATTATACACCATAATATACTACAATGTACCACAATGCATCATGATGTGCCACAAGAATACACAATATGATATACCATAATATACCACAACATACCATGATATTCCATAATACAGCCAACTTAGCATGCAGTGGCCAGCAAGCACATGATGGACTGAGCGGAAGGTTCCAGCGATGACTGGGTGCGTATCGGATCCATTTACGACAAACATCAAGCAGACGGGGACATGAAGCCTCGGGCAAACAGAGGCTCAGCGAGTTTCATTTGTGTGCGAGTGCGTCTAGCAGCTGCATGGAGCGCAGGGGAAGGGCGACTTGTTGGTTCCTTTTCAGCACCTTGGCTTGTCCAGACCTTTTTGTTTGCATGATGGCGGTTTGATAGAGTCGAAGCGAAGGCAACTTCGACTCTTGTGGCGGATTGCCGGCGGCGGCTGACCTTCGTACCTGCCCAGCACGTGGAAAGAAGCGATCAGGGTAGCTTGGATCTTGAATCCTATGCATCGTCAATTATTGTGCTGAGGATGCTCGCGTAGTCATGTACATCGCGCGCCTCCCATCCCCTCTTGTAAGCATCGTCTAACAAGGGCTCGGTCTTGGGACGAATACCTTGGGTTGGCCCCCGCACAGTCAAATCGCTAAACATCGATGAGAGAGTCGTGGGGACCTGCCACGATTAGCACGGGCACGCTCTGCATGCATCAGCACAACACAACCTGCCGTTGATCACTGGGATGTTTTCGGCTCATGGTGGCTGAAGCATTGGATTAGCGATCAGGCAAAGTTTGTGAGTAGCCTTCACTCTTGGCGTGTCCTCCATGGCCGTCCGCGGGCAAGTGTCTCCGTTTGGACCTTATGGTGGTCTTGCGCCGG
>CAJNIZ010042679.1:14021-28353 GCA_905231905.1 Symbiodinium pilosum
CCCTAAACCCTAAACCCTTAACCATAAATCCTAAACCCTAAACCATAAATCCTAAACCCTAAATCCTTAACCCTTAACCCTAAATCCTAAACCCTAAACCCTAAAGCGCTTCAAGTTGAGACTCCAACTCCAAAGCCCCTTGATTCCCTAGACGAAGGCTCTGCAATGCCAAAGCATGCTCTCTCTCTTTTCCTCATTGCTCCCCTCCCTCTAAGGGCCTTAAGAATAGCTACCCATACTTTTGGGGCGAGCTGAGGAGCTAGGGATAGTCTATATCAATATGAGCTATAGTCTAAACTCCTAGTATCCCCCTTAATAAGCCCTATAGTCGTCCCATATATAATCCCCTATATAACCCCCTTTAAGGAGTTTAGACTATAGCTCATATAATGAGGCGAGCTAAAGAGCCCAGGAATCTCCAAAACCATAGGGGAGTTAGGTTCTTCATTATAATCCTATTAAGGTAGGGGGCTCATTAATCACGGGTCTACATGAACCCTGCGGGATCTACTTGGGAGGGTCAGGGGGGCTGAGTTTGTAGGTTAATCATGGGCAGAACTGGCGTTATTCTGTAGTTTGTAGGGGTTCTGTTAAATCCCCTGACCCTCCAAGTAGCTACGAGCCCCAAAAGCAGTCCTTGTAGACGTTCTCGCGGACTTCATGCGGAAGCTCAAAGAACTTGAAGCATCATCCCTTATGACACCTGTGCCTGTAGTCCCCCTTAAGTAGATAGAATATGGGGTATATGGGGATCTTATTATAATATACCCAAAGCCATATTCTATCTACTTAAGGGGGACTATACATACTTGTGGTACAACGGAAACCCCACCAGTTCCCTGTCCAAAGTTGTCAGGCGCCTGCTTCACACACTGAAGCCACAAGCTATTGCTTCATTATCTGATGAAGCACTGATTTTGGGACACTACTATATTATCTATTGGGATTATATAGGAGTAACGGAATTGAAAATGGAAACTACTGTATTAGAATAGGGTATATATTGGAGCTAGACCCAAAGGCTCCATGTAGCTACATGGTATATATTTAGGGCCCCAGATGGTTCCCATATGACTACTTTAGGGCCCAAGTATATACAATATCCCTAAACCCTAAACCCTAAACCCTGAACCCTAAACCCTAAACCCCAAACCCATACCATATAACTACATGGAGCCTTTGGGAGAGTACAGCAGTGGCCATTTTGGCAACTCTGAGCTATCCGCACCATGAGCAGTCAGTCTGAGACTTTGCAAGCCTAAGCGGAGGGTTTAGGGTTTACTGGGTTTACGTGATTTGTAGGGTTTATAGGGTTTAGGGTTGATAGGGTTTAGGGTTGATGGGGTTTAGAGTTTGTAGGCTTTAGAGTTTATAGGGTTTAGGGTTTATAAGGTTTAGAGCAGGGTTTAGGGTTATAAGCCGTAAACCCTAAACCGCTATGAAATTCACAAGCGCCAAACCATGTCATGGGACTGCAAAGGCGCCCCGGGACAAACCATAAGCCGCCCAAACGCTGAGCTTAGGGTCTAGGGTTTAGGCTTTAGGGTTTAGGGTTTAGGGGTTAGGGTTTAGGGTATAGGGTTCAGGTTTTAAGGGCTGAACCTCTGTAAGCCCTGAACCTCCCCCAAACCCACCAAGCACCCCACAAACCCAAACCTGAAACCTCTCACATCCCAAGCCTTGTAAAGCTTCAATCCCAACAGGGGCTTACGGTATCTTTCACCTCGAGCCCCAACCCGCAAAACCTTCAACTTGAATATTTCAAATCCTATACCTTAAACCCTAAACCCTAAACCTTAATATGTTAAACTCTATACCTCAAACCTAAGCCTCAAACCCAAAACCCTGAACCTTAATATGTTAATCCCTACAACGCCCCCAAAATACTGAAGCAGGAGAGGCAAAGTCTTCAAAGCCGGCGAGCGGCTGCGACAAGCCTTGACGGGCCTGGAGGATGCCAGCATGTAGGGCCTATTTTTTCGGGTGGGTTTAGGGTTCAGGGCTTAGGGTTTAGGGTTCAAGGCTTAGGGATTAGGGTTTAGGGTTCAGGGTTCAGGATTTTGGATTTAGGGTCTTGGGTTTGGTAAGGCTCGAAGTCTATAAAGAATACCTACAGTGGGACCCAGAGACTTTAGAAGCATTACCTACATTGGGCTACTTGTAGCTTCAGGGTAAGCTACAACAGTTAGGAAGCCCTGTGGTATTACTATAGACTTTACACCCCTATTCAGGTAACTTAATTTAAGTCCTGAATAGCAACCCAGAATAGGGTGTTTGGTAGAAGAATGGAGAATCAGGGGGAAAAGAAGTTGGCAGTGATATGGTGCCCCCAAAAGGGTATAGAGCAACCTAAAACCCTTGAAAAGGCTATAGAGCAACCTACTATCCTCGAAAGCAACCTCATACCCTTGAAAAACGAGAGATCCGGGGCGTAAGTGCTCTTGAATGAAGAAAGAGGGAGACAGCACAGGTAAGAGGGAAATAGAGGCGAGAACCGTACTTATGGGCTTCCGGGGGTTCGAGGGGGCATACGGACTTTCGAAAAATGAAATGGGGAGAGGGGGCTGCTTCATGGTAGCCTCTCAAAGTACGAAGAAAGTGGAAGCCCACGCAGACACAAAAAGCACTACGGTGTTGCTTTTTGTTTGTTTTGTTTTTGCCACCCTTTGTCTCTCCTTCTCCTCTACAGGTCTACCCTAGATTCAATAGCCATCCTGCCTACCTACCATTACCTACCTGTATTTTCCGATTGAAGTCTCATCCTACAACTTTCAGCAGCATTATTACAATGTGCAAGGCCTGCTCCAAGTATGCGATAGCAAATTACGTATTAGAACACCCAACAAGTCTATGCGCGCAAAAAAAGGTGCCCCACACGAACCTTTCTCTGACAGAACAGGTACAAAGTAACCGAATACCCGTGACTAATGGGTGTACAGTAAGCTAGGACCCCTTTACGAAGGTATAGAGTAACTCAAAACCCTTGACACAAGCATACAGAGTAACCTCATACCCTGATAAGAGGGTATGGATTGGCCCACTACACGTGACCCAAAGGTATAGAGTAACACAATACCCCTGACAACAGGGTACAGAGTAATTTGATACCCTTGACGAAAAGGTATAGACTAACCTGATACCCTGGACGAAAGGGCATTGTGTAACCTGATATCCTCGAAGGCGCATAGAGTAACCAACTACCCTTGACGAAAGGGTATAGGGTAACCTGTCAACGGCACCGATTAGTCTGATACCTATGAAAAATCGAGTTACAACGAGGTATAGAGTGATCTAAAATCCTTGAAAAACGGTACTGTGTAACCATCACCTTGGCAGAAAGGATGTAGAATATGGTGACTTTTTACGCCTGACTCAACCTACCTCCATTAAAGGGTCTCCAAGGAGGACGCTACAGAAGTTTTAGTGGATTTCACTTTCCTCCAGCATACACGACACAACGTCAGATTGAGGCTTGCAGGATGAAGTGGAAAGCAAAATTAAACCTTGCTGCAGCCGACATGAAGCAGGGTCAAATGAAGGCTTGCAAGATGATTTGGCAAGCCAAAAGTTAAACTTGCTCCAGCAGACATGAAGGTGGGGTTCAAGCCCATAGCATGCTGAGCAGGCCTTTCTCACCTCATCCTCTACCATGCCCAGATATGGAAGAACATGATTTCCGTTTTTTTTGTTACGTTTTTGCGCCGCCATTTTACAGCCACCGAACAAGAAAGATAGAGCCATAGTTCTTACTACTAGCCCAGAAAGGAATCTGAAAATGATTTACATGAAGTGCAGGAACAGTTGGGCTGCATGCACCCGGATACGATCGGCACAGTGACGTGCCTGGCCCGATTGGTCCAGGACCTGCCAAGGGTGTTGGGCTTTGGGATTAAGGTTGAGGGTTCAGAACAGTCCTGGCTGGGAGAGTTTAAGTTCTGAGGGTTCAGTGCAACTACTTATACTTAGGGTTGGGGGGCTTTGGCTTGGGAATTTTCATGTCGAAGCGATAGTGAGAAAACTGCTATCCTAAGTAGTTGAAAGTTGCGTTGCGTGCCGGTTGAAGATGAGGGTGCAGAGCCAAGGGCGTGGGGCTAAACCCTAAAAGATTTAGGAACCCGAAAACCGTGGGTGGGTGGGAGGTGGGAATACAAGGGAGTCGTGGTTCCGGAACCCAGAGAAATGGTTCCTTTTTTCGGGCATGTTTACAACCATACACGTTCATTCCTAGGTTGGCAATTCAACATCTGATCGAGTCAGCTGGTTAGTTTGCTTTGACTTGCGGGGGCTGTAGGTGCCTTGCCACAAAAGCTTCAAACTCGAAATGGAGTTGGATCGAGTAGGCTACCTGGATGAAGTAGGGTCTAACAGGCTGTCTCTATGGTTGTAGTTCGTGGTATTGGAGTTTCCCAAAATAGTCCAAGTATACATATGTATACCCGGATAGATATTGTGATTTATTGTATGATGTGTATAACATTCCTGTAAAAGAGCTATGATCCCTGTAGAACCACTCACTATATACGCCTAGACCCGAGGGCCCGCTTTTTGAGGCTCAGCAATCACCTTGGGACCTACACTGCGGGCCAAAGACTTGCATGTAACCTGGAAATACGAGGATCCATGCTGCAGGCACGCTTTCTAGTAGGTCTTGGGTTAGGGAGCTACAACAAGTTCTAGCTCTCTTGCTTTTACTGCGCTGGGATGTCTCGACCTGGTGAAATGTACTACAATTGCCTGGTGCGAGCCGTCCAGATGTCATTCAAACTCCTTTGAATCAGAGTTTCTGCACGTAGCCAGGGTATCCGCCAGTCTGTTCATGAGAAAGGAACATGCCACTGTGCCCCATTGCCCTTCCACACCTTCTGGCCCAGCAATTGGATTTTGCACCGGCCAGAAGAGTGTTTCGTTCCATGCCTAACTCGATACCCACCCCAGACCAAGAACAAGGACACATGGGTCCCGACTGAAAGAAGATTACAGTCCTTATAAGCAACTTAACAATAAGGTGGGAAGCAGCGAGCAAAAGTATTCTTGGTGGTGGGAATCGATTTTCCAGTGGAAACGGAAGCATTCTGCGCGGTGCTGAAAAATTGCAGGAGCCAACAGTTGACAGCGGGCCTGTATTACAGCATGCTTGGTTAGCAACTCATGAAGTCGCACGCTTCTGGTAGTCGAAACTGTTTCAAGATTTCGCGAGGCCACCCTAAACCCCTAAACCCTCAACCCTAAACCCTAAAACCCTGAATCCTAAACCCTTGTCTACAGACTCCAGAGCGTTCCCTTCAGGAAAGAAGTGTTCCAATTGCCAGGAACGGAAAAGTTCCGACAGTGACCTGAGGCCCTACACCCCCAACCCTAAACCCCTTAACTCCACACCCTCAAACATTCAATCCCAAAACCGCCAAGACTGACTCCACACTCAAAACCCTTCACACCCCTACCCCTAAAGCCCTAAACCATCCTAAACCTTTCCTTATAAGGATCAGGTATACAAGAGCCATGTACTTTGGGGCCTCTCATACTATGAATATTGAGTATTGCAAGGTTTCGGGAGTATGTGATAAGTATTTTACTTGGGCCATTAGAGCCCTAAACCCTAAACCCTGAGCTCTAAACCCTAAACCCTAGACGCTGAAGTCTAAACCCTCTAGACTCTAAACCCTACGCCCAATTTTTTTGAAGCTTTCAGGAGCAAGGTCGACTCACTCAGGCTGAGGACTACTTCCGAAGGGCCCTTCAGGCTATGGGTTCTGGGATGGTATAAGCCCTATACCTCTAAACCCTAAACCCTAGGGTTGCGGGTTTTGGCAGTGGGTTTTTCGGGGCGTGTTGGTTTGGGGGTATGTAAGGTTGTGGGTTTTGGGGGCTCGGGGTTCAGGGTCTGGGGCTTCAGGTTTTGGGGTTGGGGGTGTGAGGGGTTTGGGGGGGGTTAAGGGATTAACGATTTAGAATTTAGGGTGAGTTGGCCTAGGGTTTGGGCCTTAGAGGTTTGGGGCCTAGGTTACCCCTGCGTTAGCTCTAATTAACCATAAATACGCCTGATTCAGGGAGAACCTTAGGGCACGATATTGTCCAGGGAGTGGCTGGGAGATTCCATATAAACAGAGACCTTCAACCCTAAACCCTAAACAATCCTTTACGCATCCGAGTATCCCAGGGTCATAGTTCTGGGCTTAGGGAGATTTCTGTACAGTTCCCTGCAGACTACTGGCTACCCAAGATAAGAGTAGATTGCACCCCAGGTTCTTACAATCAGCTTGTAACAGATAATCAACATTGCGTTTTGAAATCTACCCAGCTAGTCTCGACGCATCTTTTTGCGTGAGCTCGCAAGTCTTATAAAAGTTGATATAGTCACCCTTAAGTAGATAGAACATGGCTTTGGGTATATTATAATAAGACCCCATATATCCCATATTCTATCTACTTAAGAGAAACTATCTGCTATTCATTTGTCATTCATTTGGAGTCGCGGTTTGATGGGCAGGCTCGCTAGGAATCATCCAGGAGCCTCCAAGGACGTCTTGCCGTCGTTGTGGCCAATCGAAAGTTTTTGCAGGCATTCCAGACGTCGAAGGGGATGCGACGCATTCCGGGAGCCGCCTGGCACTTCGCCTCAGCGCCTTCTCCCCAGAGCAGCTCATACTTGTCCGACGAAGAGCAAAAAGGAGTCTACAAGGCCTTAACCGAAGGACGGAAAGGCATCTACAAGACCCTAAATGAGAAAGGGCTCACGTTGGATGTCAAGAGCTCAAATCTGCTGATCTCAGCTAAGCCGAACATGATCTTTGGACTTATTTCTGACTACTGGACGTCCTTTCGGAAGCGGGACGATGGCTTACAACAGGAGGAAGCCCAAGCCCTCCTGGATTCCAATCAGAAATTACTCCGGAGGAACTGGAAATGGCTATCTCTAAGCTTAACATCCACAAGGCCCGGGGCCCCGATTCCTGGTCTAACAGTGACATTAAGAACTTGCCTGCCTGAGAGGCGCTATTGCTTTGCCTGTGGCTTGCTCTGACTGCAAGGGTGAGGGTACGGTGAATGGAAGTTTTCACCAGATATGTTTTTTCAATTGAGCTATAGTCTAAACTCCTAGTAGCCCCCTAAATAACCCTTCTAATATTCCCCTATATAATCCCTTATACAAGCTCCTTTAAGGGGTTTAGACTACAGCTCAATTGACGGATATTGGGCTTCTTGGACAAGTCTTTACAATCAGAGCAGCTCGTGCGCAGTTGAAGATTGTCTCTGCCAGAAAGCGCCTGTACTCCTAGGGGGGGGGGGGGCGGCAGTAGTGGGAGGAGGGATGACTGGAATCCCTATAGGGTATAGGGTAGGCCCCTGGGATATTTGATATATTCCTTAATGGCTTTCATAAGGGGCCCTATATACTAACATTTTTCAAAGGGTTTTAGGGGCCAACCCAGGGCATAGGGTATACAAGGTGATGCAAGACTTCCGCAGGGAAAGGCTTGTGTATTGTTGCTTGTAAGGGGTTACAACTTATGTGGACCTTTTCACCCAGTCAAAGTGACTGTAAGGGAGAATGGTGATTATATCAGGGTCCGCTTATGTGTCTAGTATGCCACCATGACTGGGTGGGGCGTCCAAAGCCCTAAACCCTCAACCCTAAACCCTCAACCCTAAACCCTCAACCATTCTCAACCCTTAGCCCTTAACCCTAAACCCCTAAACCCTTAACCCCAGACCCAAAACAGGGGAGGTAAGGCCTCAGTAAGTTTAAAATCCCCTCAAAGAGTCCTAGAACCCCAGGCACCAGGGAGTAAAACCTAAATGCCGAAATCCGTTAAAGCCTTAACACCCCTAAGAGACCAAGGGCCCAATTTGTGTGGCTTTAGTGCCCAGATGCCATAATTTGGATTGTTGTTTTGAGGTGTAGGGTTTAGCCCAATATTTTGAGCCCCAAAACCCTAAACTCTAAACCCTAAACCCTAAACCCCAAATGCCTGCCAAAGGCTGGCGAAGATCAGTTCGGCGCTTCACACCCAGCCACGCTGAATGCCGCGCTGGACCCCGATGGGCTATGGGACTTTAGGGTTTAGGGTTTCAACCCTACACCCTAACCCTAAACCCTGAGCATGATTGGATTACTATGGTACTATAATACTAAATTTGGGGCTTAGGGTCTCGGTGTTGGGGTTTGGGGTTTAGCATGACTTTGATAAACTATGTTACCCATAATTCTCAAGGTATAAGGTACTTGGGGTCATGCCGGATTTGTAGCTGCGGTAGCACTTGTCCACTGTAGGGTCCGCTGTCAAGGGGTGTAGGGATACAGATGGCTTGGGGCTTGGGATTTGGGATTTCGATCTTGAGGCCCGAGGCGGTGCAAAACTCCCTCCATCAGCACTAACTTAAGGGGACTTTATTGGGAACCCCAAGCCGGGAACCCCAAGAATATAGTAGGATATACTAGAATGTATGGACCCTGGTAGTTACATTCCGATTATATTCCTACTACATTCTTGGGGTTTCCTGTTTGGGGTTCCCAAGAAAGTCCCGTTATGGGTTACCCTAAACCCGAAACCCTAAACCGGGTGTGTGCCTACAGACATCAATGCATTTATGCAGACGTAAATGTCCGCTGACTTCAAACAAAAACCCTAAACCCCTAAACCCCAAACCCTAGACCCTAAACCCTAAAACCCCAAGCCTAAACCCTAAAACCCTAAAGTTTTAGAGCAACGGCTTCCTGATCTGGGTCATCATTTCGTGGTTTAAGGGTTTAGGGTTTCGGGCTTTACATAAAGCATTCGTTCCCCTAAGTCCTAGGTGACCCAAGAGTAAGACATCCTGCATAAACCGAAGAAGCTTGGCCAAAAAAAGTATTAGTTGTATACATGGATCCTCAGGGTTAAGCCCTGAGACCTTTTTATTTTATTCCGGCAAACCTTGCCCAAGACCCAAACTCCCAAGTCTCAGCCCGCAGAAGCCACCCAAAGCTCAAGCTTTCATCCAGAAAGAACCTGGGAGTTATTCTAAAGTTCCCTGTAAAGAACTTGGAGGATCTCTTGACTTAGTAAGTCTACTTAGTAACTTGGGTTATAGGGCTTGTAATGGGATTTTTTTCGGGGATAGTAGGTAGATTTACTATGTCAAAGGAGCATCCAAGAAGGGACCATTGGGAACACACCTCAGCCAAACAGGAAACCTGCACTATCGCCACTTGAGGGACTGGTATTTTGAACAGCCAAACGCAACTGCCGAGTCATTTTCCAGCGGAGAGCAGCAAAGCAAAAACAGCAACGGAAACAAGCAGTAAGCACACGTGTCCCGCTTCCTGATTCGAGGAGATGGGTTTCGCGTACGTTTAGTCTCTGACACTGTTACCCTAAGGGTCCAAGTACCTAATAATCATATACTAGCCCGAAGCCAATAATGTAATTACTATTCCCCAAAACCAAGGTACCTAATTATCGGGTACATGAACCCTTTTGGGTCACATGCAATGCTGACTGCGACGCCGTTTCGGACTGATTGTTAAAGGCTCTGGAGGTGAGAGGCGAAGACCCAACTTGGGGTTACCTAGGGTTTCGGGTTTAAGGTTTAGCGTATATTGCGGTTATATAGGGATAATGGAAAAGAAACTACTCTGTATATATGGGCCTTACAAGGATAATGGAAAACAAAATGGAAACTATTATAACATGCTGCTGACATTGGCAGCCAACCCGAAGGGTCCATGTAGGTATATGGTATATAGGGCCCAGAGGGGTTCCCATATGCCTACTCTAAGGGCCCAAGTATATCCCATATACCTACATGGACCCTTTGGGCAATATCATCAGCAATAAGCGGATAAGCGGACGAGCGACGCGCAACCTTAGGTGCGATTAGAACGTGTGCTTAACAGAGTTTTCAGTGTCATGCAACCAAGCAAGATGTTGTTGCATGTGCAAAGCAGAGCAATCCCTAGGAGAATGGAATGTCATTTTGGGATCCCAAATACATGTTCAGACCTATTAGTGCGCGGGCACCCAAACCATGAAGCTGCCGACGTGACTTGTAACCATTTCAGCAGCTCATTCAGAAGCAGGGCCTGGGAAGCTGCCCCAAACCCTAGAATTTGGCTTTGGTTATATTAAAATAAGGTCCCTATATACCCCATACTCTAAAACACAGAGGGCCTGATAATAGTTATAATCAACAAAATGAGGAAAATAGTGGGTATGCAAAAACCCAGGCCCCATGGCAGTCCCTTCTGTATTCTCTCTACTTGAGAGGGACCATAAACCCTAAATGCTTACCCAAAGGGTCCATGTAGGTATATGGGATATACTTGGGCCTTAAAGTAGGTATATGGGAACCCCTTTGGGCCCTAAGTATATACCATATACCCACATGGACCCTTTGGGTTACTAGGCCAACCATCCAAACCATCAAGAGTGGCGACGCATTTCCACCGATGTCATCAGGAATAGAATGCTCATGTGGACTAGAGTCTAAAGTTTAGATTATAGCTCAGATGTCAACCGTTTCTATGATCAGCATGTTGCTCTTATATGATGTTGAGTCATATCGTTGATGCCCTCCACCCTATTCTTGCCACCTAAACCCTAAACCCTAAACCCCAATCCCTAAACCCAAAACCCTAAACGGTCGTCCCAGCACCTCAAGTTTTTCTCGCAATGTGCCTACGACCTTATATGAACTACGCACTCACGTTAGGTTGGGGAGGGGACCTATATGAGCTACAGTCTAAACCCTTTAAAGCGCGTTATATAGGGTCTTATATAGGGGACTACCATAGGATATTAAGGGGGATACTAGGAGTTTAGACAGTAGCTCATATGGGAGCATATATGGTTTTAGGGGGGACCTAATAAGGAATATACTAGGACTTTAGTCCAGGGCTCATATGAACAAAAGTTGCCAACCTGTAGATGGCATCAGGGCCGCTAGATACAGATTTATGATGTCCCCAAGACCAAGAAGCTAGCATTGTCAGCTGCGGAAAAACCCAAGCCTCAAACTCAAGTTTAGGAAATTATCTCGGACGCCTCCGTTGGGAACTGGGGACTTTGGGCAAAATTCATTATACGTTTGGAGCTGAGTCTACAACACTTCACGGAAACAACCTAAGACAAGTCCTAACGGTTTTTTGCTTCGGCAATTGTAGCGGTTCTCACACCACTGTCGTCAGTTATGGCCGGCCCCGTCGTATCTGTCGTGGTATTGAGTGGTGGTGGCATCGTTGTCAATTTATAGTTGTGTAGTTGTATTTGGTAGTTTCCCAAAATAGGGGGACCCCAATATAGACCCCAAAATACTACAGTCCTTACTATAGGGTTCGGAAAAAGTCCCGTAACTTAAGGAAACCCCAAACCTTGAGCCCTATAAATCCCTGTATAAACCCTATAGACTCCTGTTTAAAAGGTCTTAAGGGATGGAACCCCATCCTAATTAATTGCCATCCACTTGTGGAAGGTCATCGCATGAGAGCGAGAGCTTGTACAACCGTTGCTGCATGAATGCCTCAGATCTCTGACTTTGCACGGCATGATCTCGCGGGGACTCTCCTAGACGGTGAAACGATGCAGCTTGAGTAGCTGAAGGGCTGCGGGTCCGGCAAAGTCAGCTCATTGGAGACTATTCTCTTGTCAGCACCGCAATTGGACGCTACAATAAATGCGCGCAAAACCTAACTCAGATCGTTTCCAAACACAACGAGCAATAGCACCATCACATAATGACGTATTTTTACCGATTACAAGTTGAATGTGCATATGACATACCCCAAGGAGTTCCACCTATGAAGTTGGTAGCCCGTGGCATCTATAAAATGGGTTTGGTCATTTTATTGTGGGGTGATTTTATACAGAAATTGGTCTCTGAGAGCTCCAGGCTGGTCATTTTGTACCGAAGTTCTTGTGAAGGGTAAGAGATTATTGAAGTCATTGGGGTACGTTGGGACAATCATAACATATGGAAGTATCTCTGGTGGTAGAATTTGTGTGTTCGCTGTGAAGACCGTCAAACATTGCATTCCATACGGTTGATAATTTACAGACGGGTGCCATATAAGACCTTCACAGTCATGCGAGGTAGACCTTGAACCTTTACATTCCTGCCACGTTTAGGGAGCTGCTGTCAGAGTTGGCTGGTGTTGACTAGGGTTGGTTATGGCGGTCGTGGTCGGTGCCGTCATCCTGGTCATGTCGGGAACCTACTGCATGATTAATGTAGACCCCTGTAAAGGATTATATAGGAAAAAAAATTATTTGGGGTTTAGGGCTTTAGGGACGTAATAAAACCCCTCCTTGTAAGGGTCTAAATAGTAGCATTCCTATTATCATCCCTATTAAGGGGGGGTTATTAATCAGGGGTCTGGTTAACCACGAACCGCAATGGCCATTTCTCCTGATTTCCCTAGGGATGCAAATAATCCAATGTAGGTGATATCTATACATTTGAGGGCCCAAAGTGGGTGTTATTCCCCACCCTCGCTCGCAGTGGGGTTCTTAGATTTTGAAGTCTATGTCTATGTTGTCCTCGCACTCCGCCCAGAGCCTGATTGCAGGGCCCAACCGCATAGCATCCCTGCAGTGCCCAACCACCAAGTGTCCCCTCAGTGACCAACCGCAGATTTTCCCTGCAGCGCCCAACCGCAGAGTGTCTTTGCAGCGCCCAACCACAAAGTCCTGCAGTGCCTAACCACCAAGTGTCCTTGCAGTGCCCAACCATCAAGTGTCCCTACAGTGCCCAAACACCAAATATCCTTGCAGTACCCAACCGCACAGCGTCCCCGCAGTGCCCGACTGCAGAGCATCCTTGCAGTGCCAAACCGCGGAGTATCCCTGCAGTGCCCAACAACCAAGTAACCTTTCAGTTGTTGCAGTGCTTACCCACCAAGTGTCCTTGCGGTGCCCAACCACCAAGTATCCCTCCAGTGCCTAGGGTGGGGATGCTCCAAGCAAATAGTTTGTAGACATGGATCCCCTAAATCCGAAACCCTAAAGCAGGACTTGAGCAGCTTTCTTCGGAGCATCGGGAAGTTGGCCAAGGCAGTTAGCGCCCGGGCTGAACGAGGAGAATCGCATGTTCAGCATGTGGCAGGCACGCCAGGCCTCAATAAGGGTTTAGGGTTTAGGGATTAGGGTTTAGGGATTAGGGATTAGGGTTTTAGTCCCCCTCAAGTAGATAGAATATGGGGTATATGGGGATCTTACCAGAAGATACCCAAAGCCATATTTAATCTACCTCAGGAGGACTATAGGAGTTTCAAGAGGTCTGAATACCACAACATGTTCTGCAAACCCATGCCTCCTTTGAGGCTTTTTACGACAGAGAAAAAAGCTTGGGGTTTGCGACTTTAGGGTTTAAGGTTTCGGGTTTAGGGCGGTATGACAGATCGCATGACTGAAGCCTGAAACCCGAACCCTTCTGACCATGCAACCCATATGTCCCTGCCTGGACTTCAAAAGTAGGAAAACCAATGGCCCAAAACCCCTGAAAATAGCCTTGCAAGGCAGTGTTTGTTTACATACTTTTGGGGTTCTGGTAATCCCCTAAACCCCTAAAACCTTAAACCCTAACCCCTTAATTTGGACCAGGATCCTAATATTAAGGCCCTTAAAAGGAGGGGGATTATTTATCATGGGTCCCTAAAACCCTAAACCCTAAATAGTAGTTCCCATATTCCAGTATCCTAAAATATACCCCACATAACCCTAAACCCTTAAACCCTAAACCCCTAAACCCCCCAATATATACCCTATATAATTCTTTAAAGGAGTCTCCGCTGATGCCAAAGTCTGAGGTGTCACCACGACTCTTGCGACAAAGCTTCAAAGCCAAGGTAAGCCGGAACGCGCCGAGGACGAGGGGTTTAGGGTTTAGGGCGAAGGGTTTTAGGGTGTAGTGTTGAGGGTTGAGGGTTTGGGGGGTTTAGGGCTTAGGGTAAGTTTAGGGTTTAAGGTTTAGGGTTCAGGATTCAGGGTTTAGCGTTCAGGGTTGTGAGTAGATTTCGGGGGAAGGAAGCGCATTGGGTTGGCCTCTGCATAAATCAAGCTTGCAGGGCTAATCAAGACCTGCAAAGCCTGACACCAAAAGCTTCAACCCTAAACCCTCAACCCCTAAACCCCTAAATCTTCAAACCCCAAAGCCCTGAACGCTTAAACCCCTAAACCCTAAACCCCTCAGCCCTAAACCCCTAAACCCCGAAACCCTAAACCCCTGAGCCCTAAACCCTCTAACTCGGCGGTCTGGCAGGGTAATTATGGTTCTTGATGCCTTGCATACTTACTGGTTCTCAGTAGAAAGAACGGAGTTATATATATATATATATATATGGATGCCGTTCTAAACC
>CAJNIZ010042680.1:0-17136 GCA_905231905.1 Symbiodinium pilosum
AAAAAAAAAAAAAAAACGCCGTCGAAACCAGAACGCAAGTGAGCAAACAAGTCTTTGACGAGAAATTGCTGGTTGGCGAGTGACCATAGGGTGTTGCAACCACAAAACATCACCTGCCCACACAGGAGCTGGTGGTTTTGTTTTAGCGGAAGGTTCGACACATACCATACCCCCCCACGTAGGGGCCCGGGCTTATTTCCTCCAAAACATATGACAAATAGGGTGTTGGAGAACAGATTCATTTGGCACCGTTCCCCATCCAGAATATCATACCGCGCGCCAAAGAATATCATTCCGACACGCCAGACTACGCCTTTCATGTTGCACAGCTATTGCTTGCCGCATCCCAAACTCACAGAAATAGACTTGGAAAAATGGAAATGAGGGGCAGGGCGGACAGTGATTTCCCACCAGCGAGGCCCATTTTTGAAAGGCGGGGTTCTCCACACGTGGTAGGTTGGCAACGCAACAAGCAATCCTGCCCGACATGCATGTTCGCGCCGCTCCACATCCGAAACAGACAGCTGCAACCGGACTGGCAACAAGCGATGCTACACTGACATGGTACCACCGGGAAATGGCTCGAACACTTGGGCCTGGAAAAAAAAACATTAATCCAACCATCGATGGCAACTCATGTTTCATCATGTTTGCACGAATTGTACTATCCTCGTTTCATCCCCTCAATCCGTGAAACATTTGCATTGTCGAATCCTCCGAGGGTTGCTGCATCCACGAGCTCCATGGAAACAAGTGGCTAAGCTTGGCAATCGGCGTTTCAGCGGCGCCCTCGCAACTGCAAAAAAAAAAACAAATCCAACAACTTCAGCAGTGACAATGGGGTCGTGCCCAACAACTATTCAAAGCTGGAACCCCATCTCCACGTAGTTGCCCCACCGGTGGTGAAACGAGATCATCGCACCGGGTATTGCAAAAATGTTGGCTACAAAAACACAAATATTAAAAGCGCACGATTGACAAGGGGGGCATTGGACAAGTTTCGACCAGTGCATTTGCCGAATTTTGCCAGGAAAACACATCGCATGAACGGGCTGGGCGGAAAACATTCAATGCAGCTGGGCCGGACGTTTTACCTGCAAATAATACATCGGAAACGAACTGGACACGTTGCACGGAACAGGGGCTGTTTGGGCTGACTGTTCAACGGATGCTGGGATACATGTTCACCTCTCATGTTTTTCTTGACTCGCCGTAAAGCGCGCATCACCAATAAAACCAAGCCTGTGGGCCTGTAGCACAAGAAAGAAAGGTCAGTGAACGTGAACAATTGCGCGTCAATGCATGGCAGGAACACAGAACAACCGCCAAATCTCAAAACACGAGGAGGACCGGCTTGCATAGCTAAACACCAAGCCGTCTGCAACAGCAACGCGCGCTATGCAGCGCTGTGCAGTTGCTGCACGGCCGGACAACGCTCGGTGGGCGGCATGGCCCTGACAGCCTTGCCATACCTTGGCCAAGTTTCGCATTAACAGCCTGACGACTGTCTACCACGCACAGCGTTACGCTGCGAGTTTGACACTCCGCGAAACCGACACGTGCCGAAGCACACGCTAAAGCTCCTAAAACATGTTGATATTGTGTTGATGACGTTCTGTCGGCTTGTTTTCTCCGAGGTTGCTGATTAAACGGAATGGACGATGATGATGCAGGCTTTGTACGGTAATACATGTCCAGCTTGGATCTTCTAAGCCGATTTTGTATTGCCTGCAGCATTGCGGGGGTAAGGCTCCCAACTACGTGAACATCTTGGTTTTGGGGCCATCGCGGCCGAAATCCTACGATCTGTCCACATGCTTTGGCTTTCGCATCCTAGCAGCATAGCGCCGGGCTGTAACCGAATGCACGTGCGGGCTGCGCGGGGCAACGGGTGCGTTCCACAATGGTGCGTGCGTCCGAGTTCTCTCTTTCGTCCTAAGCCCGAACGTGGTTGGCGCCGAGGTACCCGTTGTTTCGGTAAACGCTTCTGTCCACACGATCAGTGTGTTCCCCGTGCGATGCCGTGCAATCTGCTCGTTAGATCTTTGCTGCCTACATTGCGAGATCACCTGGTTAACAAGACACATGCTAGTGGGGCCTTCATACTGAAGGCGAATCTTCCGCTGCGACGCGAAGCAGATCTTGGCTTTACTTCGGCTTTCAATCTATATACAACAAAAAAAACGGCGAGTTGAAAGATGCCGGGGCAGACGCCTTCAAGACTGGAGCCTGCGCAGCTCAAGAATGATTACTGTACCAACCTTTAATGCCCCAACTGTGTTAACCTTCAAGCCGGCGGAATAGCAACAACGCGACTGTGTTGCACTTAGACACAAGCAACGAAATGGCAGAATGATGGTTTCAATCGGCTGTGACTCGGCGGTAGCGTCCGGGAGGTGCCAAATGCTCTTTAGGGCGAGCGTACGGAAACATCAAATTGTGTGGAAGCGCTTGCGCGCAACAAGCGGCTTCGACTAACGCAACCAAGTGTAGGGCCCTTTTGGATGTCTCAAAATTCGAGCTTCCTCATGCCATAAAACAGCGCACAACCATGATTACTGTTATGCGGATGACTTGGCGCGACCCTAGATTTGAGAAACAAACCCAGACCCGCATAACCTTAACATGTAGCGTGGTCTCAACGCATCGTGCTTCTAGCCGCCAAGCCCGGCGATAGCCAGCAGCGCCAAGCTTGGAGTCGACGAGGAAGTCTTGGGTGGCTGTGGGACCCAACATGATAGGCACTTCATCCTGAAGCGGGCGAACTGCTTGGCCTTCGAGCGAACCACTGGATGTGCTGGAGCTCAGGATGCCTCTCAACACACAGTACCTCCGACAGTCTGAAGGCGAAAAAGTCTGAGAACTGGAGGAACACCGCAGAGATGTGCCCAACATATGGCGACAATGGATGCTGCGTCGATTGGCTGTGTATCCCTGATCGTTGCGTTAAAGGTGTTGTCAACGAGGCAAGCGTAGCAGGCAACATTGTCACCAGCCTTGAGGCACGCTCAAGCGATGGCGTGCTACAAAAACAAAAGCCGCATGGCAAGAGCTCTAGAATTCATCTGCGGCAGTCGCTGGTGTGGATTGGGAGGAGAAGGAGGAGGAGGAGGGGTGAATCTGGACACAAGTGGTGGCGGTATCCACAAGCGGGGTGGTGGTGAAGCCTGGCCTGTGAAGTCTTTCGCGCTCAAGTCTGCAAACAACGCTTGAGAACGACATCTGCCACTACCAGACATCGGACATCCCAAGCAAACTGTATTTGGTAGTGACACTAGGTAAGGGGACCCCCATACATACTACATACCCCCATAATGCTAAAATCCGTAATCTACTTACCACCGTAAGGTACCACTAGTTTTTGGAAACCCCAAATCTTAAACACTGTAGATCACTATATATGCCTATGGAACCCCTAAAGGTTTCGCTGATTTAGGGAAACCCCTTTTGCACCTCAAGGAAAAGGCAAAAGGCCAGGCCTTTGCGCAGAAAAGGCCTGCGCAAAGCCCTGGCTTCTTGAATCGGAAGGTGAAGGCAAGTGTTTGGGTGCAGTTCATGAACGTCAAGTTCATAAAGTTGCCATATTATGAGTGTATAGTAAACAATGGGATTTCCTTCATAATGGCAGTTAAGAAGTTCCTTAACAGCAACCCAGAGCATTCGGTGTATGACTTGAAGGTTCAGGGTAACCAGTTGCAACTGGGTTATACTTGCCCTAAACCTTGTATACCCCTTAATGTACACCTACATCACCCCTGGATGGACCGTATAGTTGGCTTATACTTACCCTGTACTTTCAAGTGCCCTTTAAGGAGGTCTTGCCCGCACAGCCCCACCTTGAAGCCATGCGGTTCAATATTTTTTGGGAACCCCTTGCGTGAAACCCTAAACCCTAAACCCTTGTGCAATAACACAAGGGGGTCTCCTCTCATCCTGCTAGAAGCACGCCAATGGCAATAACATGTACTTGGGAGGCTCATCGGACTTCGTAATTACCTATAGAGTAGTTGAGGGTTTAGGGTATGTGGCAGTTTCCCTAAATAGGGGGACTCTAAGCTAGACGCCAATATACTATATCCTTATCATAAGTAAGGGACCCCTAAAAAGGCACCCCTAATTTGGGGAAACCCCCATGTACAAACCCCCGTCACTATAATGGGGTAACGCAAGTATATGAAGAGTTACAACCCCAGTTTTGGGTACTTACTAAGTCCCATGGTCCTCCCAGTACATCACGCACCGAGCTCCACGGCTTTTTCCAGCTCAGAGGAAAGTTGCGTGCCACTTGCGGCCGCGCTGGCGAGCATGCAATGGCCTTAAGGTGGACTTGAAAAGAGAGATGGGGGGCCGTGGAGGCTTAGAGCAGCTGTATGAGGAGTACATGAGGTAGGGTCAAAAGCTCAACACTCCATATGAAAGCTAACGAATATTTCCAAGCAACCTGCAAAATCAAACAAGGCAAAGTCACCCCCTGCTAGGTTTGAGGCAAGACTGTTGGAAGAGCTAGCATAGGAGCCTAGATGATTACCAGTCTGTACTGCATCTACATAATCGAAAACAATGGGAAATCAAATAGAAAAGAAAAAGGAGAATGAAAAAATTATGAACTTCAAAAAAGTCAACTAGTATCATGTTGAGCTCGATTTGAGGTATTCTATATTATGTCTAGAACCAGAAGATTGGTTAATATTCGAGCCTCTATATTAACCGAGACTGCGCGGGCTTCGTGGAAAACGGGCCCAGAAATGTCAGACCCCTTGGCCGCTTGTAGCTTGCAATGCCATGCAATGCTGCATGCGTTGGTGTTCCGGAACAGGATTGGAAACGTTTGCTACCTTGGGCCCAAAAGGCCTTGCGCTTTTCGGACCCCATGGTAGAGAGCTTGATATGACTAAGTATATACTGTCCTACGTAAGTACCAACACGGAAGATCAAATGCAACAAATGGAACATGAAATGGAAACTGGCTTGATATAAGACGGGATCATGTACTGTAATAAAATAACTGTCACTATCATCTTGAGGTCTGCAGGAGATACCCCATACTAAATCCAGAGATCTTTGTATGAAGACCAAAACTGAAGAATTTCTGCGCTTAAAATAGTCCCTATCCAGGCAAAGCGACAGCTACCCCCCTCGATGACAGGACCCAAGGGTTAGGGTTGAAAGGCTTTTAGGGTTTAGGGTGTGGGGATCATGGGATTAGAGTCATTAGAGTTTAGGGTGTAGGGTTGGGAGGTTTACACTCCCTCAAACTAACATCATGGAATCTCACACACACACACACACCACTTCTCGGGGGACTGTAGTCTTTGTAGGGCCTCCTTTGTCTATAGTCCCCCTTAAGTAGATAGAGTATGGGGCATATGGGGATCTCATTATAATATACCCAAAGCCATATTCTATCTACTTAAGGGGGACTATAGATGTTTGTGGGAGCAGGTGATCATAATAATCATATGCCTCTCCCCTTATTGAGACCATACCACTATTCGTGGGTGGATGGGGGCGACGACCTAACATAAACCGAAGACCCTTCTGTGGCACATCCTGGTTTTTCTTACTCTTGCGACTTTCCTACCCCTCCCTGCCCTAAACCCTAAACCGCGGTAACACCGGAGGGACCTTTCCTGCATTTCCTCCTGACTGGGCTCAACACTACAGGGCTTGAGGAACTGAGTTTAAGTTACTATGTTGGGGACACCCTATGATCTACTACATACCCACATTATGGTAGCTTAAATTAAGCTCTTTAACAGCAACCCAGACTATTCCCGCATCTCAGCCACACCGGCATCATGATGTCTACCAAAGTATGCCGCTTCGAGTTATAATCTAAACTCCTAGTATACCCCCTTTGATATCCCCTAGATTAGTCCCCTATATCATCCTTTATGTAATCCCCTTTATGGAATTTAGACCCCTAAACCCTAAACCCTGAACTCTATCTAATCCCCTATAGAACCACTTGAAGGAATTTAGACCCCTAAACGCTAAACCCTATTTCCCTTTCAAATCGCCCATATAACCCCCTTATGGAGATGAGACCCTAGACCTTAAATGGTAGCTTCCCAAAATAGAGGGACCCTAATATAGACCCCTAGATACTATAATCCTTATTACGGGGATCCCAACATGGCACCTTTAATTTTGGGAAACCCAAAAATGGCTCCTATGCTTTCTGCCAAGCGGCGCGGCTGCAGCGAGCATCGCTAGGGATGCTGGCACCGAGAGCTGGGCGATTGCAAATGGATCCTGGTTCGCGGCCCGCTTGAGGCCTGATAGTGGTTTAGGGTTTAGGGTTGAGGGTTTAGAGTTGAGGCTTTAAGGTTTTGGGTATATGGGAGGGGTATAGAATTGGGGTTCGTGTTTGGAAATCAAGGCTTAGAGCTTAGGGTATAGGATTAGAATGTAATTACAGGGTTTAGAGTTTGGATTTTAGCGTTTGGGGCTTGGAATTCAGGATTCAGGGTAGGAGTTGAGGGTTTCTGGGGTTGCTTCTTGGTGAAAGTTATGCCGGGATGGTTTGGGGTGTCCAGTTAGGGAGACCATGACCCCTAAAACCTCAGACCAAAGCCCGAAAACCCAAACCCCCAAAAACACAAAACTCTGAACCCCAAAACCCTAAAACCCAAAAGCCCAAACCCAAAACCCCCAAACCCCTAAACTTCAAGACCTTCATGCTTTAAACCTTAAAACCTCAGCTTGGGTCTTGTGGTCTCATGGTGAGGGTTCCGGGCTTCGGTTTCAGAGCTTTCTAGGTAGCTAATTTACCAAACACTAGGGTACATAGGCGTTTAGAGTTTATAGGGATTAGGGTTCAGGGATTGAGGGTGTAGGGACTAGGGTTTAGAGAGATTATCCAACAATGGAGAATCAAATGGAAAAGGCAATGCACAACTATGGAAACTGGAATGATATGAGGATTCCGGGTTGTGGTAGGTGTACTACGAAACGCTAGTGTGATCCATAGCATTCAGGGACTATAAGGTATCAGCTGGTCATAGCATGTCATGACTTCAGTTTGTCCCTTCCTGGAGAATTTAAGTAAGGTTTAGGGTAGGGATGGAAAGAGCCATAGCACCAATCCTGCATGTACTACGCAGCATGCACCTTGTGGGTGTCTCTCGACACCCAAAATCAACCCTGATCTTGCTTGGGGGTTCGTCTTTGTTGACGGAAAACAACAGAAGTAGGAGGAGGAGGAGGTGGATCATGATCAGGAGGGACGTGGTGGGGATACAGGAGATTCTCCGAATGACTCATGCTCCGCCAGAGGGATCCTAGTCCTAATCATCAACTTATAACTGCAATGTCTGTGTGGTTCGGCTTGAAACTGATAAATGGAGAAACCTTGAGCATTGAAGCATGATCCGTAATCCCTGAATCCCAAACCTGGAAGACTGACCCCTCTCGAGGATTTCCCACAAACCAACTGCTTGAATAAATTCAGGCGGAGGAGGAGGAGGGTTTCCGGAGCTTGAACGGCTTCTTCAAAAATGCAGCTCATGACGGAAATCTCGCATGTGGTGCCAGCAAGCGAGAGTTTGTAGAACATGCATCTCATGCAAAAACGCTTGGACCATCTCGAATCTTCAAAACGCGGTAACTCCTCAAGCTTATTGCTTGTTAGTAAGACATGGATCCTGATCCCACTATGGTAGCCCTGATATGTTCCTCAATGATAAAGCAAGTACCAGTTTTTTCCATTCTTGCATTCCCTACCCTCAGCCATACATAAGGATACAAGGCTTTTGGGTTTAGGGTAGTAGCTTCCATTTTCTTTTGCCCCTGAACCCTGAAGACCCTGAAGCCTGAAAGCTTTGATGGTAGTTTTCCCAAAATAGGCGGACCCTAATATAGATCCCACAATACTATGGTCCTTGTATAGGTATGCCAAAAAACTACCCCTAATTTTGGGAACCCCCNNCCCCCCCCCCCCCACAGTTTCAACTTTGCCCTCGGTTTGGTGGGGGGTAAACCCTAAACCCCTTATGCCGTGGAACCTGCGGGTACGTGAAAGCCCGGCACCTCTGGCATCCATTGCGGATCCTGCGAGGGGCTGTTCGTTGAGGGTTCAGGGTTAGGCGTCAGGATTTCTCCTGCGCAAAATGCCCTTGGCTTTCCCACTTCTACAGAAGATTCTGGCACTTTTTTTGCTAAGCCCTTACAACTACATCTGGCTATGTGGCGAATTTCACCTCCCACCAAATACGCCCCAAAAACTACAACGGCGCCCAGAGCGCTGCTTCAAGCCTAAACCCTACATCAACCCCAAATCCAATCCTGAATCCTATGGCATGCGAAAAGCTGAAGCAACTCTCACGGCGCCCAGGTCCTTTGGATATTCGCTGGGAGGCACATCAAAGAGTCGTAAGCCTGCTCCTTGGTAGCTTCTGAGCTTGAGGTTGAGACTTGTACTTTTTGGATGCTAGATTCCATGTTCAGGGTCTGGGGGGTTTAGGCTGGGATCTAGGGAATGGAGGTTTGGCGCTGTACAGGGCTAAGGGCTTGTAGTTCTCCTAAACCCTAAACCCTAACTAATAGGATGAGATTCACAGGGGTTGATATGCTGTGAGCTTCCCAAGTTGCAGGCTCCGGTCACTAAAGGAGGACCAGGTAGGGGCAAAAGGCTGAATATTGTTTAGGGTGTAGGGTTAGGGCTGATTACAATCACTACCCTTAGGGCTTATTAGGGTTATGTAGGGATATTACCCTATAATGGAGAATCCAATGCAAAAGAAAATGGAAATGAAATGGAAACAGGATTTCTAGGGGCAGTATATTGGGGTCCCGTGAAAGTGGTGTCCATAACTCAATCGCAAAACCCGAAAACGCATCTGTTTTCGCTGCGCTTGTGTTTGCCTGTGCCAGTTGGCGCAGTGTCAAAAGAAGCTGGACGCGGAGCAACACAATCCAGCTGCTCACTTCTTTCGTATTTTTAAATGGCGATCCACGGCCTGAGCTGAAACTTTCTAGAGCAAATGATCCCCAGCAGCCCTGCATACGTGCACTAGACCGTCTGGACTACGAGCGCCGAAAAGATGAGGATCAGGCAAGTTCTACAGCACTTCCTACAAGGATGCGATCACTGGCGCTTTAGGGGTTTGGGGTTTGGAATGAGGAGTATAGAGTTTGGGGCTTAGGGTTTGAAGCTGTAATCCTACGTACGCCCCGCAAAACCTCCCCTAAACCCTAACCCTGACCCCTGAACCCTAAACCCCTGAACCCTAAACCCTAATCCCCTAAACCCCAATCCCCTGAACCCTAAACCCAAAACCCAACAAATCAGAGCGCCAGGGCGCGTGTTGCCAGAGACTCTGGCCGCCGAGAAACACCGTCGAGGAAGTTCTCAAGGCCTCTTTTTTGTATCTTTATTTGGGGTTTAGGGTTTAGGGTTCCAAGATTCAGTGGGCCTTTTTTGGGGGTCACCATGATAAGGACCATGATATTTGGGTGTCTATATTGGGGTCTCCCTGTTTAAGGAAATTACCATTTGGGGTGAGGCGGGTCACTCTGAGAGGGTTGTAGAGAGATGAATTAGGGATCTGGGTTGCTGTTAAGGAACGTACATTAGCTTGCGAGAAGGAGGAAAATCTATTATTTACTATAACCCATATTATGGTCTATTCAGGTAACCATTTGGGTAACTTACTTCAAGTTACCTTACAGCAACCCAGGTACATGAGGCTTCAGGGTCAGGAGTTAAGGTTGAGGGCTAAGCGAAATTTTCAAGTTCTAGGTTCCCCAGTAACCTGTTAACCATAAGGGTACCCTTTTTCCTACTGTTCAGCTTTAATAAGGAGACTCAGAATAGAAAGGGCAAAAGGGTACTACACCCTAAACCCTAAACTCTAAACCCTAAACCCTAAACCCTAAACTCTAAACCCTAAACTCTAAACCCTAAGCCGGGGTTTAGGGTTCATGGCTCAGGGTCTGGGCTGCAGGGCTTCACTAGAGGTAGGGGCGGAAGTCTGAGGTTGCTGTTTTTGGGGTTTAGGGTCTAGCGTTGAGGGTTTAGGGTGTAGCATCTAGGGTTTAGGGTTTAGGGCTTAGGATTTAGGGCTTAGGATTTAAGGTTTAGGATTTAAGGTTTAGGATTTAAGGTTTAGGATTTAAGGTTTAGGGTCCTGAGGCCTTGCGTTTTGGGGGCCTAGATAATCCTTTTCCCGCCATAGCCCCACCCAAGGCAATTGTACATGTGGTCAACTGCCCTTGCCCAAACCTAACATGGAATCGTCGGGAGATTTCCAAAAGGTCTACACTATGGTTTAGGGTTTAGGGTTGAGGGTTTGGGACCCTCTATTTGTGAGAAGCCCCCAATTGTAGGCCCATTTAAACGGTTAGTAATCGTTGTGTTGCCCCTTTTTTGCAGCCCCTTAGACCTAGAATACAAAATCTACAAAAACGATGTTGATAGTTCCTTGGGCTATGCTGAAATAAAGGTTAAAACACAGGTTCTAAGTTCTAAGGGGATAGATGCTTTGGGGCTTCCATGTTAGTTTTGGGGAGGGTAAGATTTAGATTGCAAGCTTCGAGGGTTAGAGCTCGAGGGGTGGAAGTGCGTCCGCACCACCAAAGAGTTTAGGGTTCTGGGATGAAAGGTTATTTAGGGCTTAAGGTTTTTCTTTAACTTAGGGCCTAAGGTTTTGGACTCAAGGTAGTTTACGGTGTAAATTTTAAGGTTTAGGGTTTAGGCTACCGGAAGTGTGCCACTCCCCCTGACAACAAAGGCCCACCACCGCCATCGATCACAAATGTTCCCACCGCGACACCACTACACAAAATGGAGCAGTGTTGGGGGATGGGTGGCTTCTAATTTGGAAGGGACCGTAGCCCTAAACCCTTAACTCCAAACAGGGGTTTAGCTCAAAGGTTTTCTCAAGATAGTCATTCAAGCTTTAGGGATTCAGGACCTGCGTGCTTATCGCTCGGGGACTAGGCTTGAGACTGTGAGGTTAGCCTCAGCCTCTGCGCATGCCTAACAACACTCAATATGCCTTGATGATTTGTTTTGTGAGTGTTTGGGGGGCCAGTTCTAAGTCTACAACTCCAGGATTCGGCAAGGGTTGGGGATGTGGTGTAGGTTGAGGGGAAATTTCAGGGAACAGTTTTTGGACACGCGGGTTCGTATTGCGAGTTACCCGAATCTCGAAACCTAAGCCCCAAACCTCACATACAACCAACAATCAAAAACTTGCGGATAAGAATCGCCCAAAACGAACTGCAGGCCTTGACATCTCTAACCCTGAAACTCCCCCCTGCCACTCCTTAAATGTCCCATGAAGCATGCCTGCGGGCCCCTAGAATTCTGTGAAATGCATGTATACCTGTGTCTATACACACATATATATATAAGTATATATATATATGTATTATATGTACGCCTCGAAGGTTTCTAAAGTTCTGCTGGCTCTGTGTTTACAGAACAACCCCGTACATGAGCAATGCCCTTCAAGGTAGAAACACATGGGGTGTCGGGTTTCAGGCTTCAGGGTTTTAAGGTTTAGCGCTTTAGGGTCTCTAGGGCTTTAGGGTTTCAGGTGTTTAGGGCTTAGCTTTTTAGAGTTCTAGGGGGTTTTAGGGGTTTTTACCCTAAAACCCTAAACCCTAAACTCTAAACCTTTAGGGTTTAGGCCTGCGCAGAAACGCCTCAGCTGGACCATGGCCGTCGTATTGCCGGCCTGCGACGGCGTCTGGGGGGCTTAGGGTTTAGGGTTTAAAGGTTAAGATTCAGGGTTTAGGGCTTAGAGATTAAAATTTTGGGTTTAGGGTTTAGGGCTTAGAGGTTAGGATTCAGGGTTTAGGGTTTAGGGTCAGGGTAGCTGCTAAGGAACTTAACATTAATACAGGGTTTACATAGGGGTTGAATATATTTAGCTTAAAATGGAAACTATTCTTTAGGGTTTAGGGCTTTGAAACGCAAATTAAGTTACCATGGTATGGACATGTAGTAAATAAGAGGGTTTCTTTCGCACGGTAACTTAATTCATGTTCATTAACAGCAACCCAGCTGTCTCAGCAGAACTTTAGGGTTTAGGATGTAGGGGTCTGGGGGATATTAAACTATATTTGGTAACTAACTTAAATAAATCAAGACCTATACATGCAAAACCTCTCTTTGCTTACCTTGCTTTTTGGAACTCTGTTGGGGTGAAGGGTTTCTGCAGAGAATGTGGAGATGTACTAGAAGTATGTCAGGACTCACAAAGCTATGTAAGGGTTACATGGGAAATTGGAAGCATATGCGAAGTCATTATTGGGATCCTGGGGACAATGTGGTGGTTTCCTTACAGCAGTTTGGGCTCTTGAAATCAAACAGAACACCACACCAGAAGCGCCTCAAGCTAAGCCCCTCGACCATGAATCTCTGCACTATCCCAAGCCCTTGCTCGCAGTTGCCGATGTTTACTACACTGCATACCCTACCGGTTGACTGCTCAAAGCCCTTCAATCAAGGCGATTCGAAACTGAAACTCTATACCATGCAACTTAAGACCCTGCTCGCCATACGCTACTTCCAAATTCCTGTTGAAATCTAACTTCTAAACCCTGCGTACCACCCCAAAAATCATAACATCAAACCCTAAGCCCTAAATCCAACCAACAAAACTACAAATCCTAAACCCTAAACCCACTCCGCTGCGCCTTAGGGTTGTCTTTGAGCCACGCAGCCAACTGGTCGCAGAAGTGCAAGTACGGCTGCCTTGGTGAAATGTGGGGGTTTCCCAAAATTAGGTGTACCTTTTTGGGTCCCCATAATAAGGACTATAGTATATTGGGGTCTATATTTGGATACCCTTTTTTTGGGGATCCCTATAATAAGGAATATAAGATCTTGGGGTCTATATTGGGGTCCCCCTATTTAAGGAAACTACCAAATGTTGTTCAAGGGGAAGGGTGAAGCTTAAGGCTCAAGGGGAAGTCAAGTAGTAATACCATTCTTGGTGCTCCCGCAAATACCCTCACCATCCCACTGATAGCATGAAGGCTAAGATTAGGAGTACGCTTTCTGAGTCTTTGTGCTCCACACGGTGACATGCAAACAGCTTTATCTACATGCTCCGAAACCCAATTCTACACGCTAAACATAAGCCCTGAACAAAACCCTAAACCTTAAATCCTCAATCTGAACCCCAAGCCCTGAGCCCCTAGGAAGAACATATTGCCCTGAACCCTAGATTGTTTCTTCTCCCTAAAACCTAAACCCGAAGCTCTAAACCCTTTACTGCGCGTACTTTCCCTAGACCCTAAACCCTAGACTGCGCACATTTTCCCCAAACCCTAAACCCAAAGCCCTGAGACCCAAACTGTGCGCATGTTCCCGAAGCCCTAAGCCCGAATCTGTGGAAATTTTCCCTAACACGTAAACCCTAAACTGTGTGAATTTTGTCCTAAACCCTAAACCTCTGCTCAGCTTGGCGTCACGGACGGCGACTTCACGGCGTAGGCCATGGAGTTGACCCTGAGCTTGCTTGCGCGGAGAAGGATTTGAAGGTTCAGGGTTTAGGGATCTCATGGTTTCAGGGATTTGGGGATTTGGGGGCTTAGAGTTTTGGGCATTTATTTGTTGAAAAGCTAGGGGCTTCGGGATCTCAGGGTTAGGGCTTAGGGGTTTAGGAGGTTAGGGATTGAGGGATCTAGGGATGTAAAGAACTAAGCCTTGCAAAGGTGCGGTTTAGGGTTTAGGGTTTGGGTTTAGGGTTTAGGGTTTGGGGTTTAGGCATGTGGGATTTGGGATTTAAGGACCTTGAAAATCTCCGGCTCAAGTCCAAAATAGCCTGCAGAATCCCTGGCTTATAGTCCTCCATCAGTAGATAGAATATGGCTTTGGGTATATCATAATAAGATCCCCATATACCCCATATTCTATCTCCTTAAGAAGAAGGACTATAAACATTTTCAATCGTGACCATACCTGGCTTGAAGATCTTCGCCAGGCCTACCGTAAAACCCTAAACCCTAAACTCGAAAACCCAGAAAAAGAGTCTCGAAGCCTAAACCCGAACATGTAGAAAGCATGGCAGGTAGCTATAACTTGGTGTAGTTCCCTAGTCTTCTGAACCCTGAAACCCTTTGACCCTAGACCCTTCAGTCCCTAACCCACTCAACCCCTGAAACCCTTAACCCCTAGATCCAAAGGCTATAGAGCTTGCGGATTTAGAGTTCGGCCTTTAAGGTTATAGGGCTTAGGGTTGCGCACGGCGCGCCCCTTTTCTCTAGGGGTAGAGGGCGCGAGCACACACATACACACTGCTTGTGCCGTGTCACTAGCGGTAGCGCAGCGCACAAATTGGACAGTTAGCGTGGTGAAATCGTGCAGCCGGAACTGCCTACACCATTCGCACACACCTCCAGCAAGGGGAGCTTGCTTGGTAAGATCTCCAAACAGACCGCGTCTTGAAAGGTGCGCAAAATCCCTAACTCAAAAACCAAGGCGTGTAGATCTCCTACATGTACTATAGGCCCTATAACTACCAATATCATGCTGATTTCTATCTGAGGTTCTACTATCAATATACAGAGAGGGTCATCAATTTTTGAGGACCCTACCGATTCACTGCTTCAACCTTTGGAAATCTCCAACTATGCCCAGCACCCTAAATCCTAAATCTTAAAACCCCAAACCCGCCCTATGCCAAGAAGCTTAGACTGGAGCATCGCCGCCTGCGCCTGGCCAGCAGGATGGATTTAGGATGTGGCCCTAAACCTTAAGGGCTTAGGGTTAAGGCTTTGGGCTTAGGGTTTAATTTCTTAGAAGGGGAGAGTAGGTTCTGGGCAGTTTCAAGGATGATCGTTGGGGATGAAGGGCCTCTAAGCCCGCACCCTTGACTCCAATTCCTGAAACCTGAGCCCTACACTGGCCCTACACCCTACACCCTTAAGCTTCAACCCGTCAACCTAAATCCCAAACCCGAAACCCAAAACCCTAAACAGTAGAGCCTGAGCCACAAGCCCCAAAATCCTGCATGCCCAGCAGAAGCAAGTGCACGGTATGGGAAATCAACAGCGGTTTCTGACGTTGCTTCCGCAACTCAGTTCTGGGGTTCAGGGTTTGGGCATCAGGGCTTGGAGTTGAGGGGTTTCAGGGGTAAGGGCGTACACTTTCGGTCAGCATTAGGAATTGACAAAAGAAGCCACAAACAACGCTTTCCATCAAAATCGAGTAGAACATGTCCATCTGCTCCAGTATGTAGGAAAAAACTTTGTGCTGCGCAGCCCTGCCGGGAGTTCTAGGCGAATGCTTTAGGGACGCTTAACTCAAAACCTGTTTATCCCACGTATACGTTGCGGTGCTGATACTTGCAGTCATGCTCTGCGGGGTATACAAGGTTTAGGATTAAGGGTCAAGGATGTAGAGGTATGACTCCCAACAATGGAAAAGAAAATGGAAATTAACAGAACATTGAAAATGGTGGTTATACAGTGTCTTTTATGAGGAACGTAATTAGGGGCTTAACTCATTGCCATAATCCTGCAGGGAAACTACAACATTGGCAAGTGTCCATGTAAATTCCCTGTATAACAGCAATTTCCATCAATTTGATGTTCTGCTCCACTGAATTTTCCGTTATCCTGCAGCCCATACAACCGTATATAGCCTAATACTGGCAGTTTCTGAAGGCGAATCGTCACTGCTGATTGCTCCAAAAGCCGAAGCTCTGAACACGCAAACCGGCAAAACCCTGCTCCCTGTTCGCCAGAGGAGAGCCAGTTCAGGGAGTTAGGATTTCGGGATTAAGGGTTTAGGGTTTAGGGTTCTGGGCCTCAGGATTTCGGGATTAAGGGTTTAGGGTTCAGGGTTGGAGGAATGGGATCTAGGTTTGGGAGAATTGGAGCAGCGCCTGAGGTCAAAGCAGGAATATGGAATGGATCGTTACAGTAGTCCCTATGCGATCCCCACTCAATAATCTTCCTGGAAGAATTTCCGCGTTTTCAAGCAAGCAAGAAGAAGTAGTGGAAGTTGTGATGATTGATTCAGAGGCTGACTAAGGGTCAAAGAGCCCTTGCCCGACAGCTCACAAAGGTTGCAGACCATGGTGCCACGCTTCTGGGCGCCTGATCTTGGCAGCGCAAGCTGCGAGCGTCCAAAAGCAGAAGTGTGATCCCCACAGGGCAACACCGAGCTGCGAGCATGAAGGCTGTGTGGCCTTCATGACTCTGCAGGTCTTCACAGCCCGCATGAGGGCTGTGTGACCGAAGCGATTCTGGTCTTAGGCACCAGCTTGCAAAAGCAGCTGCACGATGTCCACGTGGCGCCTTTCTGTTGCGAGCATCACAGCTGTGTAGCCGTGGCGACGCCGCAGGTCTTAGCCGGCACCGGCTTCCAAAAGTAGCCATGCAATCTCCAAATGGCCACTCTGAGCTGCAAGCATGAGTGCCGTGTAGCCGCGGCCATCCTGCAGGTCTTTGCCGGCACCGGCTTCCAAAAGCAGCCGCACAATCTCCACGTGGCCATTCTGAGCTGCAAGCATGAGGGCTGTGTAGCCTCTGCGATTTTGTAGGCCTTTGGCAGCAACAGCTTCCAAAAGCAACCGTACGATCTGCGCGTGGCCACTCCCAGCTGCGAACATGAGTGCTGTGTAGCCGCGGAAACTCCGCAGGTTTTTGCCGGCACCGGCTTCCAAAAGCATCTGCACGATCTCCTCGTGGCCATTCTCAGCTGCGAGCATGAGACCTGTGCGGCCCTCGCCGTCCCGCAGATGCAGGTTTTTGCCGTCACCAGGTTCCCAAAATAGCCGGGCAATCTCCACGAGGCCATTCCAAGCACCGAGCACGAAGGCTGTGTAGCCGCTGCGACCCTGCTGGCCTTTGACAGCAACATCTTCCAAAAGCAGCCGCGCAACCTCCACGTGGCCATTCTTAGCTGCAAGCATGAGTGCTGTGTAGACGTGGGAATCCTGAAGGTCTTTGCCAGCAACAGCTTCCAAACGCAGCCGTTCCAAAAGCATCTGTACGATGTCCTCGTGGCCATTCTCAGCCGCGAGCACGAGGGCTGTGCGCCCATTGCCGTCCTGCAGGTCTTTGCCGGCACCGGCTTCCAAAAACAGCCGCACAATCTCCAGGTGGCCATTCTTAGCTGCAAGCATGAGTGCCGTGTAGCCGCGGCCATCCTGCAGGTCTTTGCCGGCACCG
>CAJNIZ010042680.1:17536-31987 GCA_905231905.1 Symbiodinium pilosum
ATCTCCACGTGGCCATTCTCAACTGCGAGCATGAGCGCCGTGTAGCCGCGGTGATCCTGCAGGTCTTTGCCGGCAACAGCTTCCAGAAGTAGCCGTGCAATTTCCACGAGGCCTCTTTTGGCTGCCACCATGAGGATCTTAGCGTCCTCGATGGCACCAGCTTCCGAAAGCTGCCGCACGATCTCCAAGTTGCCTTCTTGGCAATTGTCGGCAAGCTCTTTTGCAGCCTCATCTTGCTGCCTTTTGGTGGAAGGGGCTAACAGGACTAGTTGTAGGTCCATGGGGGCATCCAGTTTGGTGGAGTTGTCCAAGCAGTTGCCATTGTGTAGTATCTGTTGCATGCACGTTAGGAAGCCGTGAAGACTGCGCAGTGAAACTTTCAGATCCCGCACATTCGAGATCTCCTCCATGCTGACAGCAGGCAGCTCGTGCCCTGACATCTGCCATATGTGAAGCATTCCGGCAAGAAAGCTCAACACCCGCGCTTCATAGTTGAAGAACTGTGATCCACGTCTATGCTTGCCTGCTTGTGGTCCTACATTGCCTGAACATTCAGCTATGAAAGCTGTCGTGCCTAGTTGTGCATTGGCATGGCTTGTCATGGTCTAATGAGGTGTGCACCGCTAATGCTGCAGACAGCCCTCAAGGCATGTGGCATTTTGCGTGCCTGTGGGAAATTACATCGCTGCTTGCTGAAACCAACCTTGGGTAACAACAGTTCACAAGAGAGGTGTTGATGGGGATCCTGGACATACGAAGCAAAGCTGATGCCCTCTTATCTTTTCGGGTGTTTCTCAAGCTTGTCACTGTAGAATCCTTGGTAGGGACTCCCATAGTCCGGTTGTAATCCCCAGAATCACTGTAGCCTGCAGGGTCCCCAAAGATATGCCCTTTCTTCTGTGACACCACCCCTTTAACCCTAAGCCCTGAACCATATACGTGTGTACTCATACCAGAGAATGTCCTCCCCTGTACGTTTGTGACTTTCTAAAGTACGCGGTCCCCTGAATTCTTCCTCAACCCGCTGATCGCTCAAATCTCGTTGGAACTGAGTTTTGCCCCAACGGAACGGATTAGGCCATTAAATGAGAAAAACGATAGGTTTCCCCTTTAGTTATGGCACGTAGTCTGCATGTAACCTTTGTAATCTCTGTATAGCTCCTTCAGAAAGCAAACACTCGTTTCAAGGCGCTGTCTAATCCATAAAGCCTACTTGAAGGTTTGATTTCACTTGTAAGCAGGGTTATTGGCCGCTGAGTTCGATTACACCTATACACCTCCCGATGAGAACCGCACTTGTAAGTATGCATGAACATTAGAACACCAAGCCAGCCACCCGGACCTGCTGCATGGATGCGCGCGCGATCTCCGCATGCTGCTCCGCAGCTGCTTGCTCCTTCTCCGCCTCGGCAAGAGACTCTCAAAACACGAGCAATCCCTACTTGCTGCCGGCTAGGAGGGAGCGAAGGCACGGAAACAAACTGGAAACCACTGTACTATTGGAGGTAATACAAGGGCTGCCCTTCCTCAGTTTCCTACTAAGAACCAGTAAGTTAAGGACCCTTCGAGGAGGCTGTAAGGATTTATGGATCCGCTTGCTGCCCCGCCCTCGCTCCTCCCCTCCCCCGGTGTGGTAATTTGTTTGCTTCTACCCTTCTGCTCGCTAGGGATCAAGGACCCATCCCTCCTCTCCTGCTGGTGTCGTTGGGTATGCAGTCTTGACAAAGGTCGTCCTGCCTGACTCATTTGTTGGTGTGCGGTTTTAGGAAGGGAAGGGTTCGCAGAAGGTACATAAACGGATTTAACAGGGTTGTTTACACATGTTTATATATCAATCCGGATTATTATTCTGCCGAAACACGTCGTCTGTCTTGAGATCTAATAATTAGAAGGATTTAGCAGGGAATGGAAGCTCTTTCTGGAAACATTCATGTGCCCCAGCACGGTGGTTGGTGACATTTCTGCAGTGTAGACCAAGGCAGGGCCCAAGAATGATGAGAGGATGATGCCTCCCAGGTGTTTTACATCCGTGCATTACATTTGGCACTGTTGGCATGGCGGAGGTTTGAACACGCCGACTGTCATGGAGATACTGCGCTCACCTGCCCCACCGCTAGGGACCGTACCTGGGGGGGCCAGGAACGCCGCGTTATGGGTGTGAAGACCACGGTGCTTCCGAGAACAGAAGGGACCCGTGGGAACCCTGGAGGTACATCAAATTACAAGAGCATTAGGGGGTCCCTACCAGAAAGTTCCGCAACATGCAGGCCTTGGTTTATTGTGGGTGAGGTTCGAGGGTTTAGGGCTTGGCATCGAGGGCTTGCCGTTCAGGGCTCTTTCAGTTCAAGGCTTTGGTCTCTCTAAAAACTGATTGCAGGATATCAGCCTTAAACTCTACATCTGAAACCCTAGAACCTAAACTCCAAGCCTGGAACCCTGGGCCTTTGAATTTCTTCCTGCATCCTAAACCTAGAATCCGGAAACTCTTTTCGAACCTCAACCCCTTATGCCCCAGACTGCATACTTCCAAGTACCCGAGCCCCGAAATCCCAAAGCCTACCTCCTCCAGCGCTTTGTCCGCGCGGAGTGAAGCGCGGAAGGCACGGCTCGCAAAGCCTCAGCAAGAATCTAAGGGCTCTGTGATTCAGCACCTTCCTGTAGTACTACAATCACTATAACTAGCATGACTACTACTACTACTACTACTACTATTAATACTCGTGTTATTACTATTACTATGCTGATTTCTGTTTTACTGGAAGAAGCCAAACTTGTGACCCCATTGCCTACAGCTTAATAGCAACTGGCCCCTAACTAACATGAAAAATCAAACGCACAAGCAGCTGGGAACAAAATCGCTTTAGGGCTTAAGGCTTAAGGACTCACACGGTTGGGGGGTCAGCATACAGGGCTTAGGCTTCAGGGCTCACCCAAAACCCTAAACCGCGTAAAAGCCAGAAGCTGGACATACTTTTCCATCTCGGAATCCTGTGGATCCATCCGGTTGTTTTTTTCCTTTCTCTGTGTGGCCATGTTTTCCCCTTACTCAAATGTAAACAGTGGTGGAAGTCCCGGTTTCCCGGTAACACCTTAATAATGAGGGTACCCTTTTTCTTAATGGTCAGCTTTCTGCTTACCTGTTCCTCGTGCGTGGCTGTTGCTGTAAAAAATTGCTCACCCTAAGCCCCAAACCCCAAACCCGAAACCCTAAACCCTAAACACTGAACCCTAAACACTGAACCCTAAACACGAAACCCTAAACACGAAACCCTAACGCATTTACCTGGACCTCAAAAGTAGGTAAAATAATCGACCAAAACCCCTAAATATAGCCCAAAAGGCCATCATTTTTACTTTCGGGGTTCAGGTAGGGCTTTGGAGCCCAAGGTCGGGGGTTTAGGCTTCGGTTTGAAAGCTTGCGGCCGTCAGAATTCTGGGGGAAAAAGTGTGGGCCAAAGGATTCCTGTTCAGGGTTTCAGGAAGTTACTGCTCTAATGTAGGCCTAGTGTAACCCTAATATAACCCTAATGTATCCCCTAAGATAACCCTAATATGTCCCCTAATAATTTAATATAACCCCAAGTACAGGCACCGCGCAAGGGCCCTCAAGTGGGGGCAAGCCACTAGGGATAGATGAAACTATGGTTCATGGAGAACATCCTCCACCTAAAGCCCATGAAGCATTACCATTCCCAGGACTTTAGGGACTTAAGGTGGTGCACTTTTCCTCCATCAGCTGTATGACACAGTGATACGGTTGATGGACAAAATCCGGCGTGTCTCTGTATACACAAGCCCCAGGAGTTATGGTACCGCAGTATACTTCGGATGCTTCCGGATGGCGGTGTCTCCAACAGAAACGAAACGCAACCAAGAAATGTACATCTCGATTTACCATGAAGCTCTAAGAACTTATGAGAGGACAGTGCGACCGGTAACTAGAAATTTCCAACCATCAGACATTTGACCACAAGCCATGGTGTCGGCTTGTTCTGTTTGCTCTGCAAACCCTTGCTTTGAACCCTAAACCCTAGATTATGGTATATCATGGTATATTATAGTAAATTATAATATATAACATAATATATTATATTGCGATATATTATATTATATTGTGTCAGCTGATATGTTTGCTGCTAAGCCCTAAGCCCTCAACCCGGCCCACCTGCTGCATCGGTTGGCTCCTCGTAAACCTTCTTCTTGCGCCTGATGCCCCAGTAGTCCTAAGAGATGCAGCTGGCAGTTTCCCTAAACTCGGGGGACCCCAATATTGACCCAAAAAATCCGATAATGCCTCTTATAGGAACCCACCAAAAAAGGTTCCCTCTAATTTTGGGAAACGCTAAACCCTGAAACCTAAACCCTGAACCCCATATGCCCCTACATTAAATAAACCCTATTTACCCTTTAAAGGCACCATATTGGGTATACAATTTTGGGAAACCCCCAGCTAGGGTTTCAGAGAGGAGGTTGGGGAGGGCAGGGGCCAGGGGGTGGAAGGCAGAGCAGGAAGGGGGCCGGGGGGGGTAGGGTTTGGGGTTTAGGGTTTAGAGTCTAGGGTTCAGGATTTAGGGTTTATAGGGTTTACAGGGATATATGCCGCCTGCCCAAGAAGCTAACTGGCTGCCGCTACTGAGTTCTATGGGGATTGCTTTGAACCTCTCACGCCATGCGCCTAAATCCTTCAAAACGATATCAAGGGCTTTGGGCTTTGTTAGACGCGTCTTTTAGGCTGGCTTCTGGCCATAAAAAAATCTTCTGACTGCAGCTTGCATACTAGGGTTTTTAAGGGCTGCATACTAGGGTTTAGGATTAAGGTTTAGGGTTTAGGGATTAATGTTTAGGGTTAGGGTTTAGGGTGTAGGGTTTAGGGATTAGGGTTTAGTCTTAGGGTTCAGGTTTAAGGTTTAGGGATTAAGGTTTACGGTTCAGGTTTACGTAAGGTCTAGGGATCAGGGTTTAGGGTTAAGGTTTAGGGGTTTAGCGTCTCGTTTCTCCAAACGTGCTCAGGGGGTTAGGTGGACCCCTTGCGCAACCGTGCAAGATCATGACCCGCCACCCTTCAAGAGACCACATGTAGCCACATGTAGCCTCCATTGACCTTCATTGTTTTGCGGGAGTCAAGGAATTGAACATTCTCGCTCCTTCGACCCCAGGCCCTGTTTTCTTGCATAGCTCAAGCCTGTTTTTAACCTGAAATCCCGACTTCTCTGCCCCCAGGCCCGAATTTCTTTATAGTTAAAGGCTATATACTTGTTCACCTCAGCCTTGTCTCCACAACCCTGCGCTCTAAAGCCATACTTTACCGCATCATTACCTAATCAAAATGACCCTGACTGAGCAGTGTACCTTGAACCATAAATTCAATGGCTTTACAAACGCTTTGCAAGACATGCACCAGAATTGCATGGGCTGGTTCAACACTTTGGGACAAAGACTAAGAATTCAGCTTTGAAAGTTTGGAGGCTCTGGGTGTAGTTTGCAGCCAAGTGTTCAAAATCGAACTGTCCATACACAGAAGCAATCAAATCAGAGCAGCAGCTCTTAAAACCAAAAAACTTTCCTTTAACTTGTGGACCTTCCTTAGAACTCCTCATTGACAGGAACTTGAGGACAGCCAAGCATCTGTGTTACTGGGCGACATTTCCAGTGCCGTGTTGGCGGCGGTATCCACAATAAAGCTGGCATGGTGGGGAGTGCGGCAGGCCCCCTGCAACGGAACCTCGCAAGCTGGGAAGATGATCCCTTGCTTGGAATAACTACTTATACCTACTCTGAGATACGAATTTCGTTGACCCAACCCCAAAGTTAGCACCCAATAACTTGTAGCATCTTTCTTTAAAAAAAGGTCAGAGCACACAGAGCTCTTTATTATACTCGTGGGGGGTTCATGGGTTCAATTAGTACCCCCTCTATACTACCCCCCCCCCTGGTTCCCCCTTAATTAACCTTAATTAAGCCTAATTATCCCTAAATAACCTTAATTAAGGGGAACCTAGGGGGGGGTAGCATAGAGGGGGGTACTAGTTGAACCCACAAGGGTTGGGGGTCTAGGCGGAGCAAGGAGCCATGCTCTGAGCGACCACCGCCTGACTTAGCCTACGCGGTGGCCGTAAGGAAGCACCGTTCTACAAGGAAGCGCATCGTGGTTCAGCTGGCAAACTACACGCGGTTTAGGTTTTAGGGTTACGGTTAAGTTTCGGGTTCAGGGCTTACTTTCTAGAATTAGACGGGATCTTTGCAATGTGCTTGCAAGGCTTCATGCAAGAAGCATGCTGGCACTGGTAGCTGAAACCTGCGATGACCCGCATAAGGCTCTGCCTTTCAGTTCTGTCACCCTATCATGTCATCCCTCCCCCTAAACCCTGAACCCCTAAACCCCTAAATCCCTCAACCTCTAAACCCTACACCCCTACGCCCTAAACCCCTCAACCCTAAACCCACAAACCAAGCCCTCCATCGCGCATGCACTGCATACACCTGTGGATCGTAGCCGAGACCTGGCTCCATATTACCTAAACCCCCCAAATATGTAAAATAATGGCCCTAAACCATAGTAACAGCCCTAAAGGCTATTATTTTACACACTTTTGGGGTCCAGGTAGGAGGGTTTAAGGTTCAGGATTTTAGGGTCTAGGGCAAGACAATGGCCGAAAACCCTTAAAAAGCCAAAAAAAGCCATGATTCTACATACTTTTGGGGCCCAGATACCTACACTTTTATATTCCTGCTTGGGCTCCAATATTATCAAACAAGCTTTAGAGAACTAACACTTCAGCTTTCATCCAGGAGGTGCCTCCATCTCTGGGACGAAGTGAGGAGCCGGTCCATGACAAAGGCGCATCACCGGCTCCGGAAAGTGAGCTTTGCACTGTCCGACGCTTAACTCCCAGGTCCCTAAGATGGGCCCCGATGGGGCTTAGGGCTTTAGGGTTCTAGGGTAAACCCTAAACCGTAATACCCTACAACCCTAAAACCCTAATATCCTAAAGCCCTACACCCTTGAACCCTAAAGCCCTAAACCCTAATACCCTAAGCCCTAAAACCCTCAACCCTAAACCCTAGTTTCCACGGCTTCCCGGCCTTGGAGCTGGAACAATCCAACTGAATGCTCCAGGATGCTCATTGTCTGGGATCTAGGGTTGAGGACTTGCGGTTTGGGGTTTAGGGTTTGGGTTTTAGGGTTCAGGGTTTAGGGCTCAGGGTTCAAGAGTTTAGGGCTTAGGCTTCATGAGCCTAATGTCCTAACAATCACGGCACTAAGGGGTTGCAAAGTAGTGCAAGAATTCCCTTGCCTAAGCCCAGCGATCTGAACCCTGCAGGGGCTTGATCCCAAACCCTGTCTTCCAATAGAAGTTCTGTTGGCCAGCTGCATGCTGGGTTCTATGGCAACCTCAGTATGCTGATCCGTATGGTTGGGCTTTCTCAAGTCGGGGAACTATCCATCAACAGCGTGCCAGGCCCCCAGAAAAAACTTTCCGTTAAACACAGCATGCAGATGACGACAACATTCCATCGCCTAGGGAACATGTAGACATGCTTTTCATGCCAAACCCCAGTGCGCCTATGGCACTCCAAAGGTTGACCTACCGCCATCATTTTCAAGCTTCTTTCTCCAAAGCCGTCTCACGGCCGTCCAGCCATCTCTCATGCAGCTTATCATATTATCAGTCCCTCAAGACACGAAGCGTAAACCCCTGTAGACATGTCGTGCGTTGCTCCCAGACCCAGGGATCCACAAAAAGGAACAGGCCAATAATCACGGGGTTTAGGGTTTAGGGAGGCCAATAATCATTAATCTCCCCAACGTTGTGACGGGGCAATTTCAGGGGGTCATCTTTGAATCGCGTAAGGAGTCTAAACCCTACGCCCTAAATGGAACTTTCCACCTTCTTTTCCATTCCCAAAATCTGAAACCCCAAATCCCATCCATTTTTTGGATCCTCTAAGTCTGGACTTGCACCCGCAATTTTAGCGACAGCCCGCATCTCGACGAGTCTAGGAACGTGTCGGCACGAAGCTCAAGGCTTTTGGGTGCAAGGGGTCTAGGGGGTCTACGGACTATAGAGTCTATAGGAGTGTATAGCTACAGAATCCACGTATAGCCCCCCATATGGTACGCTTGTGTAGTGTATAGGAGTGTATAGCTACAGAATCCACATATAGCCCCCCCATGTGGCACACCTGTGTAGTCTTTGAGAGGGTTTATACACCCCTGAACCCTAAACCCTAAACCCCAAACCCTGAACCGGTTTAGGTGTAGACTAGGTTTGAGCGGTGCAGGCATTGAGCTCGGGGTCGAGGCTTTTAGCTGTTGGGGCTTCCAGTCTGGTTTAGGGCTTAGGATTTAGGATTCCACTATATACAGGCTTACATAGGGGCTGCATATTCGTGAAACCTAGTGTAGGAATCAACTGGGGCTTAAGGTTTTGGCTTTGATTGGCTATGCCACGGTTTCTACTTCCAATATCCGAAATCCAAACAGCCCTGGCGAAGCCTAACCCAGACCCCTGATAAATAAACCCCTGCCCTTAATAAGGATTATAATAGGGCTTCTTATATTTAGGCCCTTAAAAGGAGGGGGTTGATTAATCATGGGCCCAAAGCCCTAAACCCTAAACCCTAGATAGTAGTATCCATTTTCCTTTCCATTATCCCTATATAAACCCCATATAATCCTAGTATATCCTACTAATACTAAGGCTCTTAAAAATTTGTGTGCTTATTCATCAGTAGTCTTGCATTGTCTTGATTGGCAATGGCCCCATAGTCAGGGGGATTAAGTAATTATACTGCTCAGCCCTATAAACCACATAACAACCCCAATTTTCCCAATTACTGATACACTCACTAAGTCCCTCTGGCCCTCCAAGTACCCGCATCAACACCCTCACCCAAATGCCCGTAACGCACGGCCAAAGCGCGCTATCCGGCAGCAATTAGGGGCAGCTTGCCTCTGAGCGCTCTCCCAGCGCAGATTTTGAGGGGCATCCTACTAAGATAGAAAATACAACTGAAAATGATAGTGCTAGAAAAAATAAGACCAGGATGCTGGTTCACCACTAACACCTGGAAGGTTTGCGATGACAATTTCCAAGGTTCAGCCTCTAGCGGTGTCTGCAATGTCATGTTCCCCATACCAGTTTCAACAACTTCTTTTAGCAGGATCGTTGAGCCTTTGAACCCCTCATCTCACATCTTGAGTTGATACACGCAACTGCCAGGAACAGATGGTCGCAACTTACAGTAAAGCCCCGTAAGGGATCCAAGAAACCAAAGCTCTTACTATTCTTAGCCATGCACTGTCCCAACGGAAAGTGCAGAAAGGAACGAGAAAGAGCAGTATCGGGCAACAAGTGGCCCAAGTATCAAAACCTTATAGCTGCTCCTCCTCCTCGTCCTGCGATAGAGGTACTCATCACGAGTGACACTTGAAGACGCTCGAAAGCGCCATGAGGCTTGCTGGCCCCTTGGTCATCTGAGTGAAACATCCGGATGCTCACACAGGTTTTGGATCATGAGCTGAAGGAAGGCTACAACATCTCTTTGGCTATTGCTACTGCCACCTGCTACTGCTACTTTTACTCATCTAGCATGGGCTGCCTGCTGCAACTGCTCCTGCTGCTGCTCCTGCTGCTGCCGCCACCGCTGCAGCTGGCGCTAAGATTATCCTAAGACTGTAGGAGGCTGTCACTACTCCGACTGCCGCTGCTGGCTGTCGCTAACTGCGAACGCTTGTTGCGTAGCACTGTTCTTCTCGCACCGGTGATGTAAGCAACCTCATAAGCCGAATACCCTGGTCTCAGACTGAAGCGGCATTTGCACCAGTCACCTGTGCCCAAGGAAGAGTTGTTACTACACCTTCTCCTAAAGTACATGCAGGCAGCTTCAGAGTTGAGGGCCCAAGGTAAACAAGGAAAGACCAAACGCTGACTTTTGAGACACACAGGCTTGAAAACCAGATGAGCTTAGACCCCTATAATACTCCCCCATGTTTATACTCCCTTGACGGAGATAAGACTACAGCTCATATTGTTTCCCGAGGAGGGGCGGAATCAAGCCCAGCCGGAAACCTCCACCAATGATTAACGCCTTGTTGGCGGACGAAATCCTGCATGACCCCATCGAACTACGTTTTGCGAATTCTGGTGATGCAGTAGAGGATGTGCATCATCTTGTTTTTCGGCAGTAAGAAGACCATTTCGGATAATTAAAGCTCTTCTGGCTGCATGCAGGCTAAGAAGCAGACGCATCAGCGTCACGCGTTCTAACTTGCAACCACACTAACTTCTGCCTTCCAGAACAAAATTTGCCAAGGCTTGCTCATGGGCTCGGGATACACATGCCGCTATAGCGGCATTCGTACTGTAATGCCCTAAACCCATAGCCTTCGAACTTAAACAACCCTAAACCATTGGGCAAAAACAGGCTAGGGATAGACGGAAAGTCTCAACAAGTTTCTGGTGAAACTCTAAACATGCTGGCAGCGGCTCCACCACAAGGTTTGCATTTTACCCTGCTCCCTACTTTCCATTACTACCAGCGTGTTCCGGTTTCAGAGTGTACCTGAAGGCGTTCAGGGTTTAGGGTTTAGGGTGGATAACTTCACTTGCAAATACATCTGCTGCTCTAATCCCCACTGCATTATCAAATATTTGAAGGCTAGAGAAGGGGGGCCTTCACCCGCTGACACGCCGTTTTGCCCAAGGCCCTAACCCCTTAACACAACTTGAGTTGCCTGTATCTTCCTTTAAGCCGGGAATCCCTGAAGTCTCAACCCTAAACCGCCCTACCCTACACCCCAAATCCATGAAATCCTGAAGCCCTAAACCCTAACCCTTAACCGCCAACCCATAACCCTGAACCCTAAACCCGAGACCCTAAACCCTATATATCCCTTTATATGCCTATATGCCCCTTATATAGCCCGTGCAACCTTAGAAACCTCTCGGCTTCCCAAACATTGGCCTCTGGAGCAGCCCCTGTCTCCGCAGCCTGCAGCACAAAGGCCGGCACTTATAGGATGGGCACTGCCCCACCCTCGGTCATTTTAAGGGCTATATACATATATACACATATATATATATATAGCTATATTTTGAATATTCTCCAACTATTACAAAGTGGGGTCAGTACCAAACTTATAGGAGATTAAAAAAAGGTGTTGTAGGATACATACGGGTCCATCAGGGCACGTAAAGGCTTGCAGGTGTATGGAGGGGTACGAAAGGGGTTCACTGTTCAGGGTTCAGCTTTGGGAGGTTTGGTTGACTCAGAGATAAGGAATTTACGGAGCCGAGGCTTGGGGGACTAGACATTGGCGTTCAGGGAATGGAGGTTCAGCTCATTGGGAGCTACGTCTTAAGGTTTCGAGGGTGCTGCTTGAAGTGTTGACCTGAACCTCGAATTTGGGCAAAAACTCGATGGCAAAACTGCAATTCTTCTACATACATTTGGGGGTCAGGTAGGGCTGGTTTAAGGGTTAGGTTTTATGGTTTGGGGCCTGAATTCAGGGTTTTGAGGTTTCGTCCTGCAGGACAAGGGGCGCAGGATATAGGACCATGCGGTCTTGGGTTTTGGGTTTGGGGTACCAGGCCCTACCCCTGAACTTGAACCCATTGTGTCCAGGGCGTCCAAGGAAAATTGGCTTGAGCGTTTAGAGCAACCTTGGTCGCAAGTGGTTTTCAGGAGCACGGAAACAGCAGCGTACGAACGGAATTCCATTGAACCCTTGTTGCGAGGATCTCTATGTCGTTTGGGAGCCGGGTTAGCCGCTAACCCGGCTCCCAAACGACATTGCGACATCATTCTGGTTCTCTTCTTGCCTACGAACTGGCAATATGGCCTTGCTCTCAAAATGCGGTACATGTCTCAATCCCTGGAAGATTAACCGCTTGTAAGCCTATGCAGTTCCTGCCCAACATGCATATATGTTTACCTAGAATAATGGGTTATCCAAGGAATTTCCTAAGGCCCTATTATTGGAGTCCTTGGACCCTGAGGGCAACATGTGACAGGACACGCTCTGCCTGCTTGGCCTCCGCGTCGGTCTCAGACGCCTGGCCACACGGACCCTATGTACGCGTTTGTCTAAACTCCTCGTATCCCCCTTTATAACCCTTGCTATACTTTTTAGGGTTTAGGGTTTAGGGTTTGGGATTCCCTGCATAATCCACTATACAACCCCCCCTTTAAGGAGTTTAGACTAATTCTGGCTCATGCCACAGCTGCTTTGATGCTTCAAATAGGGTTCAGGGTCTAGGGGGGTTCCCAGGATTGGGGGTACCATCTTGGGGTCCTTCAGAATAAGGAGTATAGCATTTTGTCAAAAACCTAAACCTTTCAGTTCTGAAGCTGTGAACCTTACAGTCCTAAAATGCTAAGCCCCAAAATCCTAAGCTTCAGTCCTTAGGTTTGTACTATAATAGCAATTAAAAGATTTCCTAAGGAGACTACAGGACGGCCGAAGTACACTTGACATCACGCTTGTTCACATGGAGTACAGATCTGGTTGAAGTTGACAACTGCCAAAAATTGTTGTTTAGGGTTTAGGGTTTAAGGGGTTCGAATTACCCAACCCCCGCAATGAGGCAGCTATAGCTTTACCCAACAGCTGTACTAAGGAGTCTGTTATCAACTACCATAAGCCCTAAACCCTAAAGCCCGATAGCAAGGAAAAGGAGGTTGCAAATGACCCATTACGATTGGAGGATTGGAGGTGTCAGCAAAGCCTTTAGGCATGCATACCTCCCCATAATAAGGACTACAGTATTTGGGGGTCTGTATTGGGGTCCCCCTATTTTGGGAAACTACCACATACCTCCCACGGCCCTGGTTAAACCTGGTTAGTGGTCTCTGTTTCTGTATGCATACAACCAAATATCGCGCCTCTATACCACAATGATAACCCCATGCAACCTCAATCCTAACTGGGAGATTTGGGGCCCTAGCAGTTTAGGATTTAGGGTTTAGGGTTTTGTGAGCTATGCAGTAAGGTTTTATAGGGGTTCTGGTCCATTAGAATTCAAAGAAAACTTTCCCAGGAATAACAGACTCTCTTTAACGCAGAGCCTCCCCAGTCCGTGCGCCACAAGCTCCCAAAATCCTAAATCCTACATCCATCGCCCTAACTTAAATTCTGAGCCCCTCCCCTGTAGTAGTCCCCTATATACCCTCCTGTAAAGAGTTCAGATTCTGGTTCATGTATCTCTAAACCTAAACCCTCCGAACCCCGGACCAACAACTCTCAGACCCCTCGTGCGTGCGCCTGCTCGCCCGAGCCGGGGTAGCCTGCAGCATTAAATGAGGGAATATAATCCCTCTATATCAAATAGGATTTAAGGTTTCGGGTGTAGGGTTTAGGGCCTAAGGTTAGAAGGGAACAAGGAGTATAATCCCCATATTATAACCCCTATATAGTAAGTTGACATGTTCTCTACTAATCCCCATTTGGTGCAGGGTCTGGTCTAACCAACGCCCATCCCTTTTATGAGATTTCTTGCATGGATCCTGTCTTGTAGTGGCTAGGTAAATCAATCTTCACCGGACACAACCGGTAATTAGTGAGTAGGGAATGCAGTGACCGAATCCTGGGACATCCTGTGCTCTCAAAACCTGCCCGTTGCATTCCTCTACAACTGAAAAATGATGTCTTTGCAGCGTTCCTGTTAATCTCTTTGCATTTCATCTGTGTTTCAAGCCACAACATCAAGTGCTTCCCCTCGAAGACGTAGATGCTGACAATTTGTATGCTGATGAATTCCTCAGTAACACTTGTGAGTTGGTGTATTTTCCATTATCCCAATACAACCCCAACATACCCCCTACATTATAGTAGTTTCCATTTTCTTTTCCATTATCCCAATATAATATAGCTGTGATGCGGGACTTGGCCTGAATTACTCTTCCCGAAACGAGGGGGATATTTATATTATAGGGACCCGCATCATCGGAGAAACTATGCTATAGAGGGATCCGTTTTCATTTGAGGAAATACCTTCTGCGGAGTGTCGGTTTGGAAACACAACCGTGGCCGAGATCCAGCGGTGGTAGTATGGGCTCCGCACGCTTTAGGTTGAATGTTGTTTTGGAAGAATAATTAGCACATGCGGGTTTCCGTAACTTAGGGGGCCCTTTTGGGGGTCCCTAGAATTAGGATTGTAGTATATGGGAATCTGTTTTGGCTTCCCATGTTTAGGGAAACTACCTATACAGCGATTTGGGGCAGGGGCAGGGTGGACGGGCTCTTCTTCGCACACGATGGACCCTCTGCAACTTTTAGAACTCTAAACGCTGTTAAGCCCTATACCGCAAAGCCCTTTAACCCTAAACTCTTCAATCCCTACCCTAAACCCTGAACCCTAAACCCTAAAACCCTAAACCCTAAAACCCTAAACCCTAAACCCTAAAACCCTAAACCCTAAACCCTAAACCCACCCTCACCCAAAACCG
>CAJNIZ010042680.1:48377-61802 GCA_905231905.1 Symbiodinium pilosum
AGAAAATAGAAACTACTATTTGGGGTTTAGGGGTTTAGGGGCTGAGGTTTGGGGTTTAGGGGTTTAGGCCGCTGCATTGCAACCCTTACGCTAATCGGATTCTTGATTCTCAGGGGTCATACCCCTAAACCCTAATCCAAAAACCCTAAACCCTACTGAAACTCTATACCTACACATCGCCTAACCCCTGTAGTAAGCCCTAAACCCTAAACCCTAAAGCCCTACTATCCTCGAGGATGAATCCTTGAGTCCTGGCCCCAGCCTGTCGTCATCGCAGAATGAGATGGGCCGCGAATCCAGAAGCAGGACGGGTAGAGATACTATGGACCAAATCCTACATGAGCCTGCATACCTCAACCTTACTAATCATGGCACTATAGTATACATAGGCTCATGCAGGATTTTGTCCATCAGCCACAAAAGGAATCTCTGAGCAACCTTACGTTTTGAGGTGCACGGTTAAGGTCTAGGGATTGCCTGGGCCCCGTAAGTAAGTAAAAGAATGGCCGTGCTTGACTATCTTGATGGCTTTGGGGCCCTGAGTTTACCTACTTTCGAGGTCCAGGTGTAGGGTGCGTAGTTTGAAGTTTGCGCTATAAGGGCTTGGGGTTTGAATACCTTCCATGGGGCCTGTTGAACTTCTGAGTGGTAACTGGTTGCGCTTCAAGCGTCTTTGGCCCGGAAGGATTTAGGGCTTGGGGTTTAGGAATCTGCGAGCACACAAGATTCTAGCGCCAGGAGCTTTTCCAACGTGATGGTCGCTGCGTTGGTACCCTATGCCTCGAAATTCAATACTGCGTTTCCACTAGGAAACTTAAAGCGCGCTACCATGAAGAGGAGACCTTTCAACTAACTACGTGCAAAAAATGCTTGCACGACATGTATCTGGGATGCAAATCAGAAGTCAGCAAGCGTTCTAGCATCACGCTGCAGTTGTGGGCAAAAGTAAACGTCATGCCACTCTGGACAAAACGTTGAAATGGTGCAGGTATTTGTTCACGGCCATCGGACGTGTGCATGATCTATACATCTAAAACAAACTGGTCTTGGAGAAGACATAAACCACACATGAGACCCATGGTACTATGGTAGTACAGCAGACTTGTGGTGATGCAAAACTCACCCAGCCCCAAACTCGAAATCCTCAACCCCAAACCCAACCAGTGTCTGAAACTTTAAACAGTACTTGGAGGGTCATGGGGACTTAGTAAGTATACTTATAACCCCTATAAGCCATATAGTAACCCCAATTATCCCCATTATTTACCTACTTACTAAGTCCCCCTGACCCTCCAAGTAACTGCACAAATCACAAACCTGCAACTGCTACGCCTTTGAGGATTCTATAGGGCCTACTATAGGAAACCCCTCTTACATCCCTTTAGGGTTTAGGGGTTTAGGGGTTTAGGGTTTAGTGTTTAGGGTATCCCGACGTACAACCAAAAGGTAAAGGCCTAACTCCAAATATCATAAATCCTAAACTACATGGCAACTTCCATCTCCTTTGCCATTCCCATTCCCTACCCCGCCCTAGAAGTTCCATCCATCTCGTCCTCGCCAGCCCGGATCCTTGCCACTTGTCTCTGAAGAGTTCAGGGTGGCTTGCTTGTTGTGGGTGTAAGGTTTAGGGTTTAGGGTTCAGGGCCCTTAAAACCCATTGAAAAATGTTAGTATATGTGGTCCCCTATCAAAGCCATTACGGAAAAATATTAAATATCTCAGGGGCCTACCCAGGTCTGTATCCTTAATTTTCCCCTGTTTCCTGGCTGAGGGTTTGAGGCTTTGGGTTAAAGGCCGTCTTCATTTTTGTCTGAGCTCTACCCACCAACAGAAATGTGCTGCTCGGCAACGGTGGCAAGGTTGCCAGAGCGAATTGCCCAGGTGTCGTCGCAGGCTGCTGTAACGCACTATTGGGATTTCGGCCACGACTTGTCTTTCGCCAGCCAGGAAGACACAGTTGGAAAAGCCATAAGCCCCAGAAGCACCTCGAACTGCATCTCGTGCGCTTTAAACGTAGGGAACACATAGTGCTTTCAGCACAACGCCGGCGCTGTGATCCCCGGTCACACTCCATGCTGAACTCAATGCCTGCAAGAAATCTGAGACAACTGCCTGACAAAACGCAATCAAGCCTAAGACCCCCCAATGTACTAAAGTAGTTTCCATTTTATTTTCCATTATCCCAACATTATCCAAAGACCCTCTAAACCCGCATACCTTTAGCATGGCTCCTCAGGGTGGCCGCAGCTCGGTCCATACACAAGAAGGTGAGATCAACGCCACGACGCTCCTCCAGACCCCGAACCACACCACTCCCTTTACCAAAGCGCGACACTAGCGTCACCCAGGAGTTGCCCCGATGTGCCTGATCTTCGTCTTCGCAAGCACGGAGACATCCAGGCGCATCGACAACAAACAGCAAGGAAAGAAATTTGCAGCACAATCACTGCTGCAAATGGCAGGCGAAATCCTTGACCAACTGTGTTCGCTGCACGTGCTTTATAAACGGGAAATGCGCACGCAGCCAGGCCCACAGCATTTGTGGCTTGGGTTGCCTTACGAATTTAGCAGCTAGCCGCGTGGCCCAACACGTGTATCCACCTGGTACTTCGAGGCGCGACTTGGTAAGGAAATGGGGTTGCAAGCAGGCTAACCCTAATGAGGGGCCTATAACCCCATGAAGAACATAATTTCTATGTCCCCTGCCCCTGCAAGTGCTAAACAATGAAACTCTAAAAGAGGTCCAGCGTGTAGAGCTTAGGGTTTAGGGCTTGTGGTGTAGGGTTTAGGATGTCCAAATAAGAATTCATAGGTACTGAGCCAGGGAACCCTGAATAGGCTCTCATCTCTCTCGTGAATGTTTGTGCCAGGTGGCACGCTGCTGGCCATGGTAAGGACGATGAACCAACAGCTAAGAGCTGCATAGAACACCTGAGAAGCAAATTGGTTACCGGTCATATAAGGTTGCATTAGGATTATAAAGGGCTTCATAGCGGCTGTATAGGGCTGTTAGGCTTATATAAGGGTTGTATAGGGTTGTGGGATATTACCCTCGAGAATGATGAATCACATGCCATCAATATGGAGAATGAAGTGGAATCTGGGTTTATAGCGGCTGGCAGAAGGAAACGTGGGTTTAGAGCACACTCGGAACAAGCCAGCAGGATTTCAACTACGCAAAAAAGCACAGGAGGGCGGGCTTTAAGGAAACAGGTTATATAACCCATTATAGTAGTTTCCATTTTCTTTTCCATTATCCCCATATACCCCCGATATAACCCCAATATACTAACAAGCCTGAAAGCAAAGCAGCCCATCCAGAAGGGCCTCGTCTTGCAACAGTCTATGGTTTAGGTTAGGAGGACCCCCCACCCTGTAATAGTGGTATAATAGGATTATAATAGGACCCTAATATAATCCATATTATTCCTTATAGTCACTATTACTGGGTGGGGGGTCCACCTCAGGTTTGGGCATGCATGCTTTGGGAATCGGATGCTTCCAAAGAGGAACCTCGGATGCTGTGGAATCTAATTAAACGCGATCATGGCTTGGGCATGGATGCTCTGGTAATCGGATGCTCTTGAACATGAACATTGCTCTATAAATCGGATGCTCTCGAAGAATTCCGTTTCTGTGGCTTGAGCATGCATGCTCTGATAGATGGATGCTCTTGAAGGTGAACGTTACCATGGTTGGGGCATGGACCGGCATGGATGCTCGTGTGCTTTCTAACGACCGAACGCAGGGCCGTGAGGCTGTGTCCCACCATGCTCTATTATAGTTGTATGGAAGCTATACGAATATACAATACAATAAAAATTAATACCAATACTAAGAAGACTGCTAATAAAGACGATACTACTTCCGGTTTTTTCAGCCTTCTACAGTAAGGACTCCAGGGTGCTTGGTAGGAAATTCTAGAAAGGTTTATGGGAACTCCTTTGGGTTTAGGGATGATATAGAGATCACTACAGACATCTGTTCCGAATTCCCTGCAAAGCACTAGGTAAACGAAGGGAAATTATTTACAACAAGTGGAGGGCTTGAGGTTCGGGACCTGGCACTGACGCAAAGTTCAGAATTTAAGCTCCATTTTTTTCTTTTCAATCTAAAGCCAGGAAAGTTCTCTTGCAAATACGTGGGGGCACATTAGCATAAAAGCCTGAACTCTAGACTCAGCAGCCTAGATGTCCACAAAAATGAGCCCTAACGTTCCAGCGAGTGAGCGAGTTAAGCAGGCTTTTGTGTGAACTGCAGAAGGCTCTATAAGGCCTGTCTGGCCTTCTGGAATGGGTTTGTTTGTTTTTTTTTTTGTTTTGGGGCTTTGCAGGTTTTCTTCGACTCAGCTTGATTGAGCTGGGCAGCACTCACTTTAACACTCCGTAGAGCTCTCCTCAAAATGAGTTGGCTGGGACCGAGCTTTTTGTTGTCTGACAAGAACTTCACGAGAAGGCAACTACTGCAGGACAACCGATGTGGACTTTCTTTGGCGGTTGGCAGCGTCAGCAAGCAGGGTTCTAAAATTGGAGAAAGCACATGCAGCTCTGGCAGCACATGGATTTCACTCGCAGATTTTGTGCGTGCACTATAGCAAAAGGATTTGCAGCGTACAGTACTGCGTAGACAGTAAACAAGGATTATGATGGCCCTTGTTCAGGCCCCTAAGTTATTCTCTATACCGTCTTGCACAGCTCTGTTCTCTATAGAGTCTGACACAACTGTGTCTAATCCCACTTCCCACTCCATTTGAATCAACATTTGATTCTCCTGTATTAGGTCTGAGCCCTGAGTCGCTAAACCAAAAAAAACTAAAGGCCTGAACCCTGAAACTCTAAACCTGAAAAGCCTGAACCCTGAAACCCAAACCGCTTTAAAGCCAAAACCTTGTCATATAATCCCTAAACAGCCCTGGACAAGGTCTAGGGTAATGACCCGTGAAAATCTTGCAGAAGCCTTCAATAATCCCTATATAACCCCGATATAAATGATCCACGTATAATCCCTATTCCCTGAACCCTGAACTCCAAACCCTAAATCCCAATCCCTAAACCCTAATCCCTATATAGTAGTTTCCATTGTCTTTTCCATTCTCCCTAATTATACAACTCAACCCTAAACCCTAAACCCTAAACCCCTATACAACTCTATATTACCCACTTTGGGATTTGGGGCCAAGGTACGGGCCTACATCCTAAAGTGCCCAGCGCAGCCCAGGAGCAAGTAAAAAGAAGTACTTGTGGTTCCTGGTTTAGGGTTTTGGGTTTTGGGATTTAGGGTTTAGGGTTTTAGGCTTCAGGAAATGGGGTTCAGGGTTTAGAGTTCGGGGTTGAGGGTCCAAGGTCTGGGGCTCAGGGATACGGGTTCAAGATTTGGGGGTTTCCCAAAATTATGGGTACCATTTTGGGGGTCCCTATAATAAGGACTATAGTCTTTTGGGGTCTATATTGGGTTCCCTCTATTTAGGGAAACTACCATTTAGGGCTTGGGGTTAGCCCTGGCATCTCAGCCCCCTATGGCTAGTTGCCATGTGAAGCAATTGGATATGGGATTTAGGAGTACCTTTCTGGGGTCCCAAGAAAAAATAAAAGGCTTGTAGCATTTTGGTGTCTATATTGTCCCCTTTTTAGGGAAACTACCATCCGAGCTATGGTGGATTCTGGAGGTCCAATGTCGTTTCCTGTTTCCTGCTGTTCATGTTGCTCCCCTGCTACTCCCCCAAGACTTGTTTGCTTACAATGTAGAGGTGGAATAAAGTTCTATGGAGACAGCTCGCCTTCTAAATATGCCCATCATGATGGAATTACTTGCATTTGACAACATTCTGGAAAAAATTGTGGGTCGCCATGAGAGGGATGATCATTCTTTTGGCAAAGAGGGCGTCTGGGCGAACATTGGGGTGTAGCGCTATGATCTGGGTGCATCTCGGGTACCTTCGTTGTGGGAAGCAGCCACTTCGAAATGCAGGTGCTGTCCCAGGCGTGGGTATTTTTTTTTGTGAAGCCTGTGGGGCGAAACAGATTGGACGTGAACGACGGTAGTTTCAAACTGGGTGGCTACTAGATTTAGGGGGCTAACGAACTTGAACTACGTTACCCTGATACGCTATCCTTCCTATATTAGCGCCTTGACAGCAACACAATTAAAGCCCGAAAACCGTGCACCAAAAACCTGAAAACCGTAACTTTGCCTTCCAAACTTACCTCCGAGACCTGGGTTGCTGTAGAGGGTTTAGGGTTTAGGGTGTTATGGAACTTAAATTACAGTAAGTTACTAGAACTAGGAAACCCTGTTATTTACTATATACCCATATTATTGTAACTTAATTTACATTCCTTAACGGCAACCAGGAAACCCTAAACCTTAACCTTAATCTCTGCTCCTTGAGCCAGTCCTTGCACTCCAAATCCTAGTCCACAGCATACACCAAGTCACTAAATGATGAAACTAGGGTTTAGGGTTTAGGGTTTAAGGTTAAACCCAAAGCCTTAAAAATGTGAACCCTTCTAAGCCCTAAACCCTAAAACCTAAAACCCTGAACTCCAGACCCTAAAGCCCAAACCTTAGACCGGAAGCAGAAAAGCCTAACTCTTAGGTTGGACTATTGCCGCGCCTAGTATGGGCAGTTAATCCTGCGGTCTTTATATACCTGGTATATACCCCATAAAACCCTAGAAACCGAGCTAAAGGCCCATAGTTAGAACGCAGGAAACAGCTAAGGCCCCATGTTAGGGGCCCATGGTTAGAACCTTGGACTAATCATGGGTTCCCCTCCTACCCGCCCCCTTACTACCCCCCCAGGGTCTATGCTTAGTCTGGCAGGCATAGATTTAAAGGGTTTAGGATTTAGGGTCTCTGGGTTTATAGGGTTTAAGCGTTTAGGGTTTAGGGTTTTTTTGTTAGGGTTTAAGGGTTTAGGGTTTAGGCGTGTAAAAAGTGTGAGTCCACAACAATGAAAAGTTATCCCAGTACTTGGGATAGCAACTGCAATGACCTAATTTAGGGGACTTGTAACTTATGACGCCACAAAGCCAGCACCTCACCTGCCTGCAAAATCAGGGTTTAGGGTTAAAGTTTAGTTTAAAGTTTAAGGTCTATAGTGCTTAGGGGTTGAAACGCTCCACATGAGCTCGGCTAGACTCCTAAATTTCCCTTAATAACCCCTGTGATAAACCCAGATCATGCCTCAACAAGCTCCATGCTAATTAGAATTGAGCATTCAAGCGCAATCTTGACCAGGCCACTGAAACCTCGCCCGAAACCCTCAAGCCTAGCCTAAACCCTAGACCCTAAACCCTCAACCTAACACCCAAACTCAAGATGTAGTGGCATGTTTAAATGGACCAGGGGGCTGGGGGTTAGGAAAAGGTGGAAATAATTCCTGGTTTCTATGGTATGATAAAATTATAAGCCCCAGAACCGCCGTAAGCACAATTTCGATTTTGTTTTCCATTTGATTCTCCATTCTTCGCAAAAAAGAGGTTTTCGTCCTGGCTTCTACAGTAAACCTGCACTGGCAGTCCTGAAGCCAACGCAGTTGGCAATCCAAGGACAATGGTGGTCCATGCGGAGGATGCAAGAACTGCGCCAACAAGCATCAAGTAGGAGCATAAAGGATAGGGTAGTTATGTAAGGATTGTAACGGGGTACCGGTGCTGATGCTTCTGGTACATGTGGGCTTGAGGGATTCAGGCTTAGGGCTTGGGGCCGAAATCCTAAGCCCTAAAACCCTAGACCCTAAACCCTAAACGATTCTAGGATTTATGTGGGGATTAGGGCCTTTGGTCAAAGTTTGGGGGTCTGACCCCGTCAAGCTACTTCTCGAAATGAACCACCACCTAATGCCAACCAAATCATTGGGATATGGGGGTTTCCCAAAATTTGGGGGTACCATTTTGGGGGGTCCCTATAGTAAGGGTCGTAGTATTTTGGCGGCTATACTGGGGGCCCCCTATGTAGGGAAACTACCACATGGTCCTTTGTGGAGTGCAGCATTAAGGCGCTATGCTCAAGAGCTGCCAAACTATGGGCATGGTAAAGATTGCGCTAACGCTGCCATTGTTGTAATGAAGTTCTTTCTCTATTTGCAAAAGCAGTTTGTCAAGACGATCAGTTCTGATGCCATCACCGGTCTGCCTTCTAGGCCTAAGTAGCGGGCAGCTGAGCTTCAGTAGGTCTCTCAAGAAGGTTCAGGGTTTAGGATTTAGGACTTGGGGTTTCAGGACAGCCTCGTGCCTTTTACTGTGACCTCCCTACTACTATAGGGTTTATGGTTTAGAGTTGTAGGTCTATGTTTTTACGGAGTATTCCTCATGACCAAGTTCACTGGATTGAGACCTTGCTGCCAGTTACGTGCACCATGATCACAACACACCGAAGCTTCCGACTGTCCATGAGCCCCGCGCAAGCCCACCCCAGCGCAGCCAGTATATTCCCAAAATGCTGTATACTGCCATGTTGATAACACTCAGTCATGAGGTTTTGGGCTTTGGCTATTGGGTATTGGAGTTGGACTTAACTCAAACAGGCTGTTGGTCTCTTCACCCGTCTGATATGTACCCATGCTTTTCGTGCCAGCCGTTGCCGAACCAGACCTGTAAACAAAATGACCGACAGCTTAGTAGTAGGCACCCCTTAAGTCGTGAGTATATAAACCAAAAAAGCCGTATGCAGTTCGGATCACAGGGAAGCTTTTTAGTCCTCTGAAGCGCTTGCCTTAGTCATCTTTAGAGCCTTTGCCCCCGGCAGCATTGCCACTTCGCCGTGGCCCCTATCTTCTGCGAGCAAGAGGGCTGTTCAGCCTCGGTGATTCCTCACAGCCTTGTTGACGCCAGCTTCCAGAAGCAGCCGTGCGATCTCTACGTAGCCCTTCTCAGCTGAAATAACTAGGGCTGTGCTGCCCGCAATGTCCTGAAGCTCCTTGCTGATGCCAGCTTCCAAAACCAAGCGTGCAATCTCCACCTGGCCCCTTTCAGCTGCGAGCATTAGGGCTGTGTTGCCCCGCCATATCCTGAAGGCCCTTGTTGACGCCAGCTTCCAGAAGCAACCTTGCGATCTCCACCCGGCCCCTTTCAGCCGCGTGCAAGAGGGCTTTGTTGCCCGCGATATCCTGAAGGTCTTTGTTGACGCTAGCTTCCAAAAGCAATCATGTTATCTCCACCTAGCCCCTCCGAACTGCGAGCAACTCGACATCCTGAGGGTCCTTGTCAGCGGCCGAAGTCGACATAGTCCCTGACAGGGCCCTAATTTAGGGGAGTCCCTAATAAGGACCAATTTGGGGGAGTCCCTAATAAGGCCTTAATTTGAAATAATCCTTACTAAGGCCCTAATTTGAAATTGTCTCTAATGAGGCCCTAATTTGAAATAGTCCTTAATAAGAGCCGATTTGAAATCGTCTCTAATAAAGCCTAATTTGAAACAGTCCCTGATAAGGCCCTAATTCGCAATAATCCCTAATAAGGCCCCAGTTTGAAATAGTCTCTAATAAAACCCCAATTTGAAATAGTCTCTAATAAGGCCCTGAGTTGAAATAATCCCTGATAAGGCTTTGATTTGAAATAGTCTGGAATAAGGCCTTAATATGGAATAGTCCCTCATAAGGCTCCTCATTGGATTTAATCGAATTTTGTACCCCCTAATGTGCGGTCGTACGATAAATACCCCCCCCTAATTTTAAATACGAGCAGGAGTATTAACTGTAGGGGGGGAGCATATTAGGTGAAAGGTTTACTTACGCGCCACCCTTTCCGAAGCCTAGCGTGAAAGAAAGCACTGGCATCCCTCTTACTAGACGACGTACTCTTTAGAAGTGTCAGCAAGCAGCACTTAGACTCGACATCATGATCAAACAACCTGCCAAACAACTGCGAGCAGCCTGCAAAGCCGGTAAACTGCGGACATGGGTTGCAACCTCACCCTCACGGTGCCAAGCTGTTTTCCACCAGATCCAGGCCTGAGTCAAGGCTCCATCATGACAAGGAAGCCTTCTTGAAGCAGCTTGAGCCGGTAATGCCCCCAAACCTTGCTCAGGGGTTGCTCGAACTCTTCGCGATCCACGTGCAGCTGCAGCCTCTGGAGGATTTCTTGCTCAGTGCACCGGGCCAAGTTCTTTCACGGCCTTGAAGCACGCGTGCGTCTGTTTTTGGCCCTGGCCCAGCCCTCGCTCCAGGCGCCGCCAATCTTCCCCCAACCCGCAAAAGCTGCTGGAGAGTCGGGGCTTCTTTACCTCGTTTGCACGACAAGGCCGGCAACTCAATCTCCAATGCCGGTCGTCCATTCACATGGAGCACCCAGCCTGTCGGCGTTGTAAAGGAACTTTGCAAAAAGGCTGCTTGAATCTGTCACGCAGTGTTTGTACAAACTTGCAGCAGTAACTATAGCCATAGCAACAGAAGATTTCGCTGTCGACCACAGACAAGTAGTCCAAGTCACTCTTCCCCTTCAAGCCCGGGAAGTGCTGCAGCATGGAGTCTTCAAGCCTTTTGCGCAGAGCCTTGGTTCCATCTAGGAAGTGGTCTTCAAGCTGCAAGAAAAGTTTGGCACCCTTCTCGGCACCAGGGCCAAAGGGAATCTCGTCAGCCATGTAACTGAAGTGAGTGGACACAGCAAGGTAGCTGCAGATCTTTTTCTGAGCCAAGGGCCCGGCTTTTGGAACGCGGCCCAAGGCCGCCATGAAGCTTGAAGTGCCCTCGCCGAAAGCCTTTGTCAGAGCAGGCACTGCCTCGTGCCATGCAGCCAACATGCCTTCGGCACTTTTGCCTAAAAGGTGCGACTTGTCGCGGCCATCGCTGCCAAAGAACTGCCGGGCATGGCCACCCAGGTGTTCCACGCAGAGCTTGGCGTAGTTGATGACCTCCAACCGCTGACGATCATCGCACCAGTAGTAAACAGCATGAGCCCCCATGCAACACCGCTCTGCTGTCCAAAAACTGCTTCGCCGCCTCTCCCTCTGGACCGAGGGACCACTTGCCAGCCAGCTTTCAAAAGCAGCCGTGCAGTCTCTACGTGGCCATTCTTAGCTGCAAGCAAAAAGGCTGTGCTGCCCGTGTCATCCCGAGCGTCCGCGTTGGCACCACCTTCCAACAGCCGTCTCACGACTTTCACGTCACCTACCTTGCAAGAATAGCGAAGCTCTTTGGCAGCCTCAAGCTGCTGCAAATCAGTTGCAAGCGCTAGCAGGACTAATTGCGAGTCGATAAGAGCATCTATCTTGATGGAACTGTCCAAGATGCTGCCGTTGTGCAGCAACTGTTGCATGCATATCGGGAAGCCGTGAAGAGGGCGAAGAGAAGCTTTCAAGTCTCGCACATCCGAGATACCCTCCATGCTAACTGCAGGCAGCTCCTTCCCCGCGAGATGTGAAGCATTCTGGCAGGAAGGATCAACACCAGCTACGAAGTTGGAGAATTGTGAGGCGCATCTATGCTTGCGTGCCTATGGTTCTACAAGGCGTGAACACTCATAAAGGCAAGTGCATCGCTGGCATGACTGTCACAGTCCGTTGATTCACTGCAGTTGAATTAGACAGACAAAGCATTGTGAAGAACGCATGATATGAATGTTACACCCTCAACCCTGATTCATGAACCTAAGGGAGCTGAGGCGCAACAGCAGGCTGTCGACGCACCACCAAACAAATCAGATTCTGCCAGAATACCGTAGAGGAAAAGCCACTGGAACAGTCTTTCTTATATTGTACACTATGGCTCTACAGAAGGAATATCACCAAACGCGGGGGGTTCACAATATGAGGAGTTGTTCTAGCTTCTACATTAGTTCACCATGAGCACATGTAATTCTCTGAGAGGCTTGCTTCTCGCCAAAAACTAGGTCCACTAGAATGCGACAACGAGAGGCTGAGGGGCCATACTACAGGCTCTTGCGCCGACCTTAGATGCACAGGGCATTCCCGAAATGTGAGCATGTTTCTCCAAAGCCAACGTTTCTCATAAACTAGGGTTCAGGGTTGAGAGCGTTCTTCCTATGGTCTACCGTAGACTAGGATTTGAGGTGTAGGCCCGTAACATGGGCCGTAGTAAAACTAGTATATACCTCATGCATAACTTTCAGGCCCGTATACTCCATCACAAAAAGGAAAAGAGAACCCACATTAGAGGATAAGGACAAAGTTTAGGGTTCGGGCCTCAATCTCAACATCATCAACCCGATACAACAATGCGCACACCACACAAATAAATCCACAAAGCCAAACTTTGGCAATTACATAGAACTTAGGAGGACCCCCGCCCAGTAATAGCGGTATAATAGGAACATAATGGGACGCTACTATATATATATATATGTATATATATATATACATATGTATATTCCTTATTATCCCTTTTAGTCACTATTACTGGGTGGGTGGTCCACCTAACATAGAGCCCTCAAACGTTAACCGCAAACTGTACATCCTAATCCTTGAAACTTCAACCTTTGTGCTCAACCTCAAACCTTGAACTCTCAACCTTCAACGCACAGCCCTGAACCATTATCCTAGCTGTGAGCGGAGTCTGCCTGAGGCCTGGCAATTCCGAATCGTGAAACCCAACACATACTCCTGGCTCCAATTGCCTACAGTTTGAGGAAGTCGTGTCTACTAATTAAAGAGAGTCTGCTTAAAATGAGCCCCCAAAAACCTAGCACTCGTGACCACAAGGCATAGTGGTAGTGATGCCAAGGTGGGATGTACCCCCCAACCCCGAAAAGAAAAAACAAAAACCAACTCAAAACACAAGCCAATGCTACGGTGGATGGAGGAAACTTTCGCACCACACCGGAACCCGAAAATTTCAAAACTCTTGGGATCAAAGATTGCAAAGAGGTGGTGACAGATTTGCTCCATCCACTTAACCCTAAACTTTCAGCACTAAACCCTTAATCGCTAAGCGTTGGACACCCTAACTGACGCTTCAGCCCACAGAACCCAAACTCCCAACCTCTGCAGCATTAAACCCTCTGAATCTTAAGACCCCCGCCCGAGCCCATCACTTGCTGGAACAGCTTAGTTCATTAAGGGTCCAAGGACCCAATAATTAGGTACTTGGGTTTTGGATAATAGCAATTATAGTACAGGTTTTGGGTAAGTATATGATTATTAGGTACTTGGACCCTTAGTGGTTTAGGGTTGAGGGTTTCAGGCTTTTGCACTTGGAGGCTCAAGGTAGTTGCAACCCTATGGTACTTGTACTTTCAAACCAAATTTGGGCCCCCTGATTCAGGTCCCTAATATCGTTCTAATTGGCTTGTAAATACTATGGCTGAGTCGTATATAACCCTATAAATCTCTATAGACACCCTATATAAGCCCTACATAGACCCTCACCCTGAAACTCCGCGCAAACCTAGACTGAGAACCAAGCTCTGAAACACCAACCTGAAACCGTAAAACCCTAAACCCTAAACCCTAGGGGGTTCGGGTTCAGG
>CAJNIZ010042681.1:14963-26759 GCA_905231905.1 Symbiodinium pilosum
AAAAAAAAAAAAAAAAAAAAAAGAGCTGCTTACATTGTTTTGCTTAGCCGTTCACACAATTGTAGCATTACATACTCGAACAGCCTGTTGTGCATGTTTAGGCCACTGCACATGGATCCCTCCACGAACCACTATGCGATGTCAGCTTCCATTTCATGTCTATTTCCTGTTCCATTTGATTCTCTTGTCTAATACTTACTGTGGCCCCAGAATCCTCAACGCGAAACACGGACTCCAACACCCTTCTCTAATAATTACAACGGCTGTTACTTGAAACCCTACGGCCCTACGGCCCACAAAGCGGAGAGAACGAGCTCCCCACACAGGGAGTCCCATGAGCTCAGAGGGAATGTCTGCCTGCTTAGGTGTTGGCAAGGTTGGCTTAGAGTAAGGTGGGGTTTGTGTCGTTCTGGTTTGGCAGCATGTTTGGTGGCTTCAAGATCAGGGGACCCTTGGGTTTACGCGAAACGCGAAAACCCCGAAGTTTACAGGGCCTGAATTTGAACGTACTGCTGTTTGTGGACTTCTCTTGGGATGCTGGTGCGTGTATCAATGACAGCTGCTCCGTCAAAGTTGCAAGAAACTTGGGGCTGAAAGAGGTCGGGCTGACAGGGTGGATTTCTAAACAGGAGACGCCCTTTTTGGTGGCTCTCGTTCAGGGCATGCTGCGTACAGCCAAGCATGCCGGTCTCTCAACCCTAAAACCGCACTGGACTAGTCACTAGTGGACTAGTTGAAACTGACCATGAAATCATATGCCGAGGGCGAGGGCCTCCGACCCTTGCTTCTGTGTTGTTTTCTTAGCGGATCTTAATTAGTTTGAGTGGGATCAAGGATTTGCGGTTTAGAAGACTGAAACGAAACGAGCGACAAACCCTATGACCTTCTCATAATTTGTTTGGGGTTGCAAGGTAGGCTTAGGGTTCGCGGCATTAATTAGGGTTGAGGCCCAAGCCCTGGCGATAATCCATTGAAATACAACCCCCTGCCCTTGCAGAGGGTGAAATGCGTAACCAGTGGCCAGGGACTGCGTGCGAGCCCCGGCTGCAAGGGCATGGTTGGTTTGGTCTTTTTCCACCTGAAAATCCTAAACTTTAGGGATTGGGGCTGAGGCTTTATGGTTGAAAGTATGATCGAACGGATCACGCGTGCCTCCTCGACCTTTTGGGCAGAGGGCTTCTGGACAGCCTCACGTGTCACTTAGGGGAGTGGGGCCTAGGCATCGGAAACTGCGCTTTTGACCAGGGGCAAAAGGTCTATTTATAGGCAAGGTCCCAAAAGAAGTGCTTAAAATGCAAGGAGACCAGGATCCTTCCAGCGGTGCAATTCCAGGCGTGCTGCAGGACACATGGCTGCCAAGAACAACTTCTGGATCGCTCCGCAGATTTAGGCTACGATAGGACGAACATTCTTTTAAAGAGTCTTGGGTGCGTCTGAGATTGTGACCGCACGGTCAAAGAATTCGTCGTCGCTCTCGTCATCGCGAGTGTCGTAGAGCGCCTGAAGAAGATACCACACTTGGCTTCAGACAGCGGAGTATGTATACTAGCCTCTCGATTGCGGGTTAGGGGCTGTGGGGTCCATCATTTCAGTTGAGGTCAGGTGCTGTGACAAGCCTATGCCATCCTATACCTATACCTGTATGCAGGATTCATCCCCAACACTTGCTTGCAAAACGGTGTTTGGTCCCACACAAGGCCTATAAGCGCAGGAGTCGAGCTTCCTGAGTGAAGGCCTGTGTGACTGCAGATTATTGTGATCCCAAACACCCCTGCTACAACCTTCCTGGATGAAAGCTTAGACTGGGAATCCTAGCCCCTGAGCCTCATCCCGATACCCTGGACAGACCCCCTGCTGTAGTCAGGAAGCGACGTCCAAATCCGTCATCTTGGGTCGACAAGAAGCGTTCTGCACAGACCCAAACTGGGGCTGACGGGAAACCCTCGACTCCAGCTGAGTATTCCTGAACGTGAAGATTTCCCATACGCCTACACCCTAAACCCCCAAACCTCGAACCCTCTGCGTTCGGACGGAGGGCAGCTGTCCGCTTGCTCACACGCTCGCTGAAGCCAGCCTCAGCAAGGATCAGAGGCTCAGGGTTTTGGGTGAAGGCTGATGGTTGAGGGTCTTGTGTGCGGGATCCAGGTGCCTTTGTTCCGATCGCTACCACCACCGCTGCTGATGCCGCTGCTGCTGCTGCTTCTCCTGATAGCACCACTGCATGTCCTTCTGCAGCTACTACTACTCCTTCAGCTCCTATGGCTGCTATAATCTACTGCCGTCATCATCATCATCATTACCATCATCATCATCATCATCAGCATCATCGCTTGTTTTGCTTTAGTCTCGCGCCGCAAATGCAAGAAGGAGCCAGGGCCCGCGCACGCTTCATGCCAAGGGAGACGAACAGTGTGTCGGCCTACAAGGGACACGCATTCGCAGACTCCAACCGACGGCCACAATGGAATATGGGTTAAGGACGAGCAAGAGGCCGTAAAGTAGTCATGCTTCGAACATAACATGCTTTAGTTCAATAGGGTATGATTTGTCATGTCTTCAATCAGACTGACTGTTCCCGCTTTGAAGGCTTTAAAGTTGGGCTACTTCATATCCTTCCTTCACCACCTATGCAAGACCGGATCTTTTAAGTATAGTTGAGGGTCAAGATTGGATTTGTGGTCTTGCAGGTTCAACGTGTAAGGCTTGCGTTGGAAAACCTACTTGTAGGGAACCAGGATGAACCAGGGGCATATGGTATACGCAGGGTCTCTGGGCTCGTATTGGGGTACTATATTGGGCTTATTAAAAGCAGTCCCAGCCCCAAACCCAGAGATCTTGAATTGTGCAAGGTGCTGCGTTGAAGATGCTGGTCATGACGCCTTGATACTCAAGTCGACTTGCCATTCAATTACAGCGCCTATCACATTTTTGGTTGTCCGGGCCTTGCCTTGTACTTAGGGTGGAGCTTTGGGTCTAGGATGTAGGGCGGATGTATGGTTGAGTACGTGCCACTGCTCCACACAGCATGCCACTGACCGGGCTGCGATTGAGGAACTAGAATGCGTTTAGCAGAAGTACGGATATACAAAAAGTTTACAATACATGATGACAATTCCAGATTCGGTCGGTTTTTTATAGCAGAGAAGGTGATGAAACCACTCTCTGTGAGGTAGAGTTCTATGCGGCAGCCAATCTAACATGTGGATGCCGTGTGAACAGCCTAAAGAAAAAACAGCGAACAAAAACGATGTGATCCCTATTGGTGGCAAGGAGGGAGTCGCGGCATTTTTTGGCGTGTTACGGTTGATACTGAAAATTTTCCATGACTTGATCATACTTTAACCCCATGAGTCCCTAGGTCTAGGGTACTTTCGGTCATGCAGGATTTTTGGTATCCACCTTATCAATGACTGTCTTGGCCTCATTCCCCCTTCAGGAATCCCCTCCCCTACCAAGAAAACCCTCCCAACCCCTTGAAGCAAAAATTCTCAATATTATAGCATTCCATATTACGTACAGGAAGGTTGCCTCATGCTCAGGAGGTGGGGACTGGCTTAAGAGAGAGGATTACATGTCTTCGCGATTTGCCGCTGAGAAAGTCTCTTCACGTACATCTTGAATAGAGACCTAGCTTGACAGGCCCAACTTGTTTTGTACATAGTCTTCTACGTACTATGGGGCCTGAATATGAGATGGAAGCCTGAAACAATATGAGTTCCATGAAAAGAAGAAAGCTCAAGGTCAAAGGAAGGTCCTTGGAGGCTTGAATAAGGAAACGGACCTGAGCTGCGAAGTCTTCCTCGCTCTTCTGGATCCTTGGCACCGGCTTAGCTCAGGCTGCGAAGGGATCAAAAAAGGTTGGCGGGTGCCCCGAGGTGAAGCGTGTGCAGTCAGCATCCTGCAGGTACTGTCCCAACCCATTAACTGTCTTCACTAAGTCAATAAGTAAATTTTACTAGCTTTATCTGCATATCCATAGAATGTTGACTACTTTCTCCAGACGTTAGCGTACTGGAGCAACATCCAAACTACCCTGGATTCCATCGGCCCGCACCCCCTCTGCTGAGAACCTCAAAGCCCAAACTGCATCCTGTTCCATGGATCAAGGTGCGGAGTTTAGGGATCGGCGTTGCGGTCCTAGGGTTTGCAAATGCAGGCTCAGGGTTTGGGGCTTGGCGCCTTGGGCAACTTATGGGTCGAAAAGTTCTTGAACATCCGTACCCATAATGCAAGCGATTACGCCAGGAATCATGGCACCCTCCAATCTACCTTGCCAACTCCTATAGCTTCAGAGCCAATATGCCCACAAACCCTGAATCCTAACCCTGGCAACTTCAGGCGAAAATCTGAACAGTTGCGATCTGAAGCTACAGTCCCAGGCACCGTCCTAATTTACTACTGCTACTTTGGGCGTCCAGGATACAGGCTGGCTCCAGAGGCTGAACTTCCTCTCAAAGCCTTAATCCAAGATCCCTAAACCCCTAAACCAATGAATGGTATACCCTAAGCCCCCTACTGCGCTCCGCCCCTCCACCCTTAAATTCGCGAAACAGCCAGGGCCCCTGACTTCTCCTCCAGCTTTTGAAGGCGCTCCATGTTCTGAGTGCCCATGCCGCTGTCCGGCAGCTCCTTGGATATGCGAGTGTCTCACTCAAAACGGGAGTATTCTGGGGACGCAGAAGGATGCCCAGCGATGCTCAGGGAAAAGGTTTGATTTGGGGTTGGTTGAAGGTGCAGGGTTTAGGCTTTGGTTTGGGGTTTAGGCCGCAAGGTGTAGGGTGTCCCGAGCGGCGGGGGGTGGCTTCAAAGAGGCGTATCCTGGTCCATCCATAGAATAAACTAGTCAAAAGCAGCATAGAACTCTGAAGTCAGGTGAGGTCTACCATGCAAATTGGCAGTGCCAAGACAGCCGTCAGAGCAGAAACACCTTGCAGTACCCCGACTGACAGCAGCTAAAGCTAAAGGCATGCCCCCAGGCGATTAGCACAAGCACAGAACCAGGGACGCGGCGACGCGCAAAAACCCATCAGCCCCGCAAAGCTGATCAGAGCAGCCACTGTTCTTTTGCGACAGGAATCAAAACTCCAGCCCCGTGCTCTGACTGCATAATCCCTATGTAACCCACCCGAAAAGACTCTAGACCCAAGCAAAGATTGATTCTCCCTGGAAGCTCGTTGGGATTAGGGGTGAAAATTTCACACGATATTGCCCAGGAGCCAAACGTCAATGCTCTTGAAAATCTCTCAATCCCTTCAAAGAACCTGAGTAAGAATTCAGAAGTCTGCACTTCCTACTAAGTACCATGGAGATTTGATGGCTCTGGCCAATCTCCTCGCACTCCCCCCATCTTTGTCCACACTATCCTGGCCCTTCCCCACCCAGCCCGCACCCGCCCTTACCATACCACCTCTGCCCAGCATGAGTGCCGAGGTGGACAAGTGCGGAATCCAACCCTCACCCTGAACCAATCTACACGCCTAAATGCTGAACAAGCGTGAACCTGCCACTGCCAGGCCCAGCATCGTCGATGTCCAGATTGGCCTGGGCCTTTTTTTGTGCTCGATGGGCAGCCTGGTCCTCAGGGGCAGAGAGGTAGTGATGGAAGATACATGGAGAGCTGAAGAGTTCAGGCCTCTGGGCTTTATAGATTGAAGCCTTGAGGTAGGATGCAGGGCTTGGGGTGTGCTAGAAGGCTGTGCCATTTTACGGCGAGTACACAACTCTTGCTGGATTGGCTTGTCTATGTTGCGGCTTATGGGGGTCAAAGTTGCGTCTGAGGCTTCGGGACTAAATTTTTCAGGTGACATCTAGGCTTGTCTTCCAAGCTTGTGGCATGAATGAACCCGTCACGTCCAAAGCACATGGGGCTGCTGCACATGGAGCGTCACGTTCCGTTGTAAGACAGTTCTGCCTACGATGAGCCCACGAAAGACGTGCATGGTAAGTTATCAAGTCTGCAAAGGTTATATAGCAACGCGAGCTCTTCCTCCGACATGCTAGTAGCTTGCAGTACTAAAAATTGGAAACCATACATGTGAGTGCCTCGCACAACCCTCTGCCTGGATTGCGAAACTGGTTCTGATGATATGAATTGGGGAGAAGCAGCCATGATGAGCAGAGGCTCCTCCACAGTGCGGGATTTAGGGTTCAGGGCTTCTGTAATTCCAACTGTGTAGAGACTGGGGCTGGTCAGGGCGGAGTTGGTCAGGACTGATGTCGAGAAAGAAAGGCTGTTGATCATGATTGGCTCATGAATTGGCTCGGGTGTAGCGCCATGATTCCAAACCATCTTCTTGATGTTGCTCGAGATGAAGGGCGAGGAGTGATGAGCCTGCATGCAGTGGCGTGAATCCTTGGGATCCCGAATTGAGGTGTGAGGCTTGCCACGAGTTCATGCCGCCCCAAAGAGATGAGCTGCTAATGCTAACCTTAAATCTTGCCTAACTTTCACTCTCCACCAGAACGACATACGCACTAGTAATACCACAGACGCCATTATCCTGACCTTCACCTTGAACAAACCCAGGACTCTCGACACTGAACCCTCTGAAAACCAACTGCCCAAGTCCTCTTGCCGCTGCTTTTCCCTGCGCAGCCACTTTGAGGTGGGCAGGGCGTGGGGCGAGCCGAGCTCAGACCAAAGGTGATCCTAAAAATCATCGCTTTGGCCCCTGCTTTTGACTTGCCCTCTCACTGAGGTTTGGGCTGACACGGTTAGGGCATCGTAAGCCCTTAACTTCGTGCCGCTTACCCCAGCTTCCGACGCTCACAATGGCCAAAGCGATCCGGTCCAGTTTCAAGCCAACGGAACAACAGAATCCGAGGCTGCGGGTTTAGGGCTTAGATTTGGAGACGCTAGACTTTCGAAAGGTCACGGATGAAAGGATGGCAGAGAGGAACGTATCTTGGGACGTTTCACTTTGGTAGGCACGGGGCATGACACATGCCCCTACCCCTGAAGCTGGGGCACATAATAATAACCATCGTCTAAGCTCCACAAAGCTGCAAGAGAAATGCTCATTGGAATCCTATGCACTAGAAGAATGGTGAATTCACGTTTTTTCATGATGGCGCTCACAGATAGATGACCGCCCAGGGCCTGTGCTGTTTTAGCCTTAAATCCCTAAACTATACAATCCGCACCCCCTACACCTCTATACCTCAAAGCGCTAAAGCCTGAAGCCGTCTGAAGCCTGAATCGTTGCATAGTTCTAGCGGCTAAACCCCTTTGTTTAAGTAAAGCCTTAAGAAGACTCCGTACATTGGCCCCCATCGGAGAATGTCAAGTGACCCTAAGGCGTAAGATAAGATTCAAGGTTCAGTTTTGAGGGTTCATGCCTGAAGGTATTCTTTCTCCAGTCTCACCCACCCAACAACCCAGAACACCAAATACAACATCCAGGACCGTAGACCACCTTGCGGTTTAGGGTTTAGAGTTTAAGTGCGGCGCATCGACAAGCATTACGACATTTCGAAAGGTGTTCTTCAGTGAAAGGCAATATTCCTCGCACCGGTTCCAAAAAGTCGTTGTAGCGAACAGTTGGCAACTCAAACTTGGGCCGTCAGCTTCGAATCCAAGATCTGAAGCTCAACAACACAAATGTTCTGGACCCTCTGTCCCAGGTCCGAGGACCTACCCCATCGCTCAAACCGAAAACACATAACTTCCAAGGCTACCGCCGGAACAAGTTGGCAATCTTCCGCTGCTTCTGATCTAACTTCTGGACCATTGCATCCTCGCGGGGCATCGGGCGTAGCTTTCGGGCCGTTTAGGCTTAAGGGTTTATGGGGTAATCAGGAGTTTGGGTTTCAGGGCTTGGTCTAGGGAGTCCGAAGACTGTGTAGGTATCATGGGCGGTAAGATGGAATTCTGGCTGGGGCTCAGCATCTGGCGTGAACAGCCGAAGGTTTGGAGCCCGAGCAGGGAACTGCATACTACGAACGCTTCAGGGCTCCAGGAGGATGTACAAATATTATGCAGGTATCACTCTTGGGCTTTGCCAGAGCTCAGCAACTAGAATGCAGAGCCTGCTTCTAAGCCAATGCACAAGAACATGCCGCTGAAGAGGGTGTATCATGGACTTAGGACTTTAAGGTGTAGAGTTGAATGCGTCAGTTAGTTTTTTTTGGGAGATAGCGATAGGATGGGGGTGTTGGTCAGGCATAACTCCTACCCCGAGCCAGCCTCACCAGTGACGGCTCCCAAAGCTTGGGGCGTGAGGGTCTATTGATCTGGTCAGGGTTCAGGGTTCGGGCTCAGTGTGCGACATTTCCCTCAAACCCTCCAAAAACCTCATGACCCTGGACCCCAAACCACCCAAATCCAGACAGAGCGAATTGCAGCAGGGTCAAGAAAACAGATGCTGCTCACCCCCAGATGCTGCTCACCCCCTTACTCGAATTGAAGGGTGCCTCTAATCCCAACCCCTGAGGTCCTGCTTCTGCGTCAACTGTAGCTCCCGGACTTTGTCCAAGTCGAGCTTACCATTGGCCTCAGATGAGGTTCAGGCCTAGCCCTGTGAAGAAATCAAGTGTGACACGGGCAGGGGAGTCGAACAGTAGGGTTGGGGATGCCAGAATCCTCACGCGGTTTGGGAGTTTGGGTCGCGGGAAACGTGTTGCCAATTTTCGAACCGGATGAAGTCAAACTGTAACAAGGCTTCAACTCTTTCTGTGTTCAATCCCACGCCAGACAAAACTCTTAGTAGGAATAATGGCGGCATTACAAAAATCGCTCATTTCTTGCTCAGATGACGACTACCCCGAGAAAAGCCTATTGGTACCATTGCTTACGCTTAGAGGCTTGTATAGTATGGGGTCTAGGACTGTAGGGTTCAGGGTGTGCATCTAGATAAGGGATCGGAGCTGCCGTTTTTCATCCCTGCATGTAGCCTGCACGAAGCCTGCGGCACGCGTTGGAATATTTCAGTGCATGGCCGCACTACTCTCCAGGCCCTTTAACTTCCTGCATCCGCTCCAAAACGTCAAACCGAGTCCGCAACATCGAGCAGCTTCTTCGCATCATCATGCAGCTCCTTCGCGCGAATTTCCGGTCAATCACTAGCTGGGAAAGCTGGGAGAGGCTTGTAAGTCGTGTCCTGGTCACTTTAATAGCTCTCCGATCAGTACATCCCTTCGCCCGGCTGGTTGAACATCTGCAGACGGGCTAGTGGGCTCTAAGTTTCAACTAGCCCTTGCGGAAAGCGCAAGAGGGCCGGCAAGGGCCTCTCCCAAACTAACATAGAACCCATACAGGGGCAAAAAGCTTCACCCTAGTCTTGGGGACAGTCCAGAAATCATTTAGCCGAACAGAAGGCCTGAGAGAAGCCCAGACTGGATCCACAAATTTGAGAATCACGGAGAAAATCGCAACTTCAGCGGGTTCCTGGAATGAAACATGAACCGTTGGTCCTAAGGATTTACCAGTTTTGAAGTAACGGTCACGCTTTTGAAATCTAGGGCGTACAGGAAGCCACCTGGGATTTCCTGAACGCTATAGGCCTCCGACCCGAATCCGTCAGTCGCAGCCTCGATAGAGCTCATATGCAGCACTGCCAAAGAGAAGTCCAAACTTGAGACATCAGCCTCAGAAACCCTAAACCCGAAAACTGCACCCTCAAATCGTTCGCGAGCGAGCGAAAGAGACAGAGAGAGAGAGAGAGAGAGAGAGAGTGTGAGAACGAGAGTCTGCCAAAAAATGTAAGGTACACTTAACGAGTAGACCGCACAAATGCCCTAGCATCTCTCCTCTGTGTTGGTTTCCACTGCATCTTCGGCCATACCCCAGTTCACCTGGTCAGTGAGATGCTTCTCAGAAGTGTTAGTTCTTACACGGGCTCACCAAATGATCAGGGTCTCATTTTGGGGCAGCACATGGCGGACTCCGTCATTATATGAAAAACATGCTGATGGCTTTGCTTGTTCATTCGGACTGATGAAGTTCTACATTCTACTATCATTTTGCCGTGCTTCAGGCGCGTGGGATTTCCTCGTAAAAATAAGACGTCTAGCGGAAACAAGTCCTAAAATCCCTGAAGCCTCAACACTAACTGGTGGATCCCTTCTTACTACTGTACAAACGCCAGCTGAGGAGCGCCATGCCGGATTGGGGTCACCAATACTCCATCGCTATATTTGGGGTTCTATGTATTGACCTTCTACAAGGCCATACGCCATCCCTGCACTTCACAGGATTAAGCTACTTAACTTACCTGCAGCTCCACGTCCCTCTGAGTAAGAGCTTTGGATAGGAAGGCTGAAAGAAAACTTATTCAACCCTAATTACATATTTCTTGATCCGCCCGAAGCTCCCACAAGACCGGATAAGACACTTGCACTAATCCCGCAAAGGTATATTCCATGCTGAGGTCAGTTGTAATCTGTTGGGAGAATTAAGGCTATTCTCATTCCAAACCCCTAAATCCTAAACCCTTAAGCTTTACTAAGCTGGCCATTTAAAGGCAGAAGGCATGCTTCTAATCCCAAATACGAACTGTGCTTCCACTCCGCACCCCAGACTGACCGCTCGTACGGTCTAAAGCATGCCGCAATGAAATGCCAAAAGGCATGCGAAAACTCACTGACATAAGCCGTGGCCAACATTATGTCTACCCGTCAGAACCCTAAAGCACAACCCCAGACTTGCCTGATACAGGCGCTCCTTGTCAGCTGCCTCCATTTCCTCTGAACGTTAAAAGTTAAACCTTCAATTTCAACTCCTAACAGCATGTCTTTGAAGCCCTGGAGAGGGTTCGAGGCTTTTAAGGGACAGAGGGCGTCAGAGTCTTTGGGGTGGTTTTTGAGCTTTTAGGTTTTAGGATGGTTCCATGCTGCTTCACATGCAGGGCGTGGAGAGGCGCTGCCTTTGTGAGTACAGGGCTCAGGGTCTTTTTCAAAAGGGTCTTGCATTTTGAAGGAGCCTGATGTTAAATACATGGTCTTAGGCGTCTAGGCCCTACCCTGGGAATTGAAGCCATAAAGCCAACCCTTAAACCCCAAACGCAAAACTCCAAACGCTTAGGCTGTAGGCGTCAAAGTTAGATTTACCAGGCCGTCAGGCTCTAACGAGTCAAGACGGGGTTACATCCTGTGTCCCAATTTTGCAGTGCAAAGCTTGTGTAATAACCCCCCAGACACGAAAGCTGTTCCGGCAGGTCTGGCTCCCACCTGATGATTTGACACGTTACCCCTATTTATTAACCTTGTGGCCGTCAGAGCCGTCTCTGCTAAAAGCAACACCTTCTAACCCAGGATGATACTAACATAACCCCTAGATAATGCCCTTATCAACATCTAAACTTATCTAAGCCCCTAGCCCCGAACCTCCATCCCGGAATGCACCGCAGGTTTGACCATGAAGCGTGCAAGCAGCAGCGCTGGGTGTCCTTTTGCTTCTTCATCTTTTCTTCAGCCTGGCTGCAGCAGCCAGGTGGGGCTAAATTGCTTTTGAGGGCTCTAGGTTGGGTATGAGAAGCTGAAAGTTTAGGATTTAGGGCTTCAGGCATGTGACATGCAGCAGCGAACAGCTTCTGCGTGTCAACTCCATTCCGCGGCATGAGGGTGCACTTTCCCTCCTTGCCTCTTGCCAGAATCTAGAAAGGAATGAAGGAATCGATCCCTGTCGCTCCAAATAGAGCGATTCCCCCAGACCCACAAAGACACCCGACAGAGAACATTATTGTCAGTCATCGAAATTAAGAGGTTGGGGCGTAATTTACATCAATTTGCTATGGAGAATATTTAAAGGTTTGAAACTCACATACATCTGAAGAATGGGACGAATTGGCGCCCCCATGA
>CAJNIZ010042681.1:26859-61788 GCA_905231905.1 Symbiodinium pilosum
TCCACCTCATGAGCCTCCTTATCCCACTCTCCTCATCGTACTAATTGCTAGGAACCTAGGAACCTATCAGGATGCATCGCAACGTCTAAAAACATAAAAAAAATCACACCTACGCAAAAATGGGGGCCCCGCAGCGTCCCTCTGGAAATTACAGTAAATCGAAATCTGTTGAACTAGACAATCACGAGTCGAACACATGCTTCAAATTGCAAACGTCTTTAGCACCATATTAACTCCCTCTACAATCCCAGCCAGGACCGCGCTGTCAAATCCTACATGGCTCTGAAATAAGATTGGAAGCATTACAAACCTGTGGAGCCGCTCCCTGAAGCTCAGTGCTCGGGGCTTGGGTAAACTGCGCACGAACCTAAAGTCTAAGCCTGGGCCTAAGCCCTTACCTCAACCTGCTCTCTGCCAAAACAAGCTTAACCAAGCCATGCACTCCAATCCCATAATTACACGAACTCCATATACCCAATCCCAGCTCCATAGACTGCCACTATTGTCCCATCACAAGAGTGAACTATGCCCTGAAGCCCGAAATCCAAGGGATTCTGATCCGGCCTTGGAGGCGTAAGCCTTGGCCACTGCCTCACGCTGAGCCTGGAAGCAGAATCAAGGTATCGGGGGATTCGAGTTTGGGGGTTTAAGGTTGGGTCTTACAATCAAGCTTTGAGCTTTAGAAGCTAAGGTCTTGCATGCCATGAGGGGCAATGTGAGCCAGCTTCAAAGGGCCTGCTGTAGTCACACAAGATGCAACTCGTGACCTTAGATTCGAAATCTGAATGACAAGAAATCAAGCTTTGCATTGCAGGAGCAGGAAGTCTTTAGATGTAGGGGACCTCACATGCCTACGGAAAGAAAACGAAGCCTTGGCGTGGGGACACGAGACATGCCGAGGAAAACCGCAAATCTCACACAATCTCACACAATCTCACACAGGAGCTCAGACATGTTTCACAGGCATTTGAGAATTGAGGGTGGTAGCTTTAGGGTTCACATCTGGTGACGCTAAGCTGGCATTGCTGTTCAAGAAGATTCTTACCGTAGGAAGGCATGCCAAAACCGATGTTCAAAAGTGCAGGCCCTCCATGTACCAATTGGTGAAGCCCCTTGACATGGAAATTAGGTCTTCAGACATCCTTACCATATCTTACCCTTTGTGATTGAACACGATATTAATGCTCACTTCTGACACCCAAAATCTTAAGTGCTCCCCATAACTACGCAAAGTCTTTCAGCGCGCAGTTGCAGGTCTATGTTCGCACTTTCTGCGTAGACATGCGGTCGCCAGCATACGCAAGCCAAAAAACACAGCACGCCGGTTTTACCGCCGTGGAGAGGCGCACACCCAGGAAAGTGATCATGAACAAAGTAAAGGAACGAGGTCACGAAAACCTAGGGCACCCTGAAATGGAGGTTTTGCTACAAGCTCTAGACTCTAGCTCACCTGCTGCTTATCTTGGCTAATACTTTGCTGCTAAGTTCGCCAAGCTTTCACGCAAATCCAAGACCTTCAGAGTTCGTACACAAAAAAACTGCCCCCATACCCCTTTCCTCCAGCCCCGACGTCTACTGCCTGCGTTTCCTCAGTGGGTCCACTTAGGTGCCTCACGGCTGCCTTCCCGAGTCCATGAATAGATATGCACGAGAGCGAAATCTGCATGGTGTAGAGTCTGGCATTTGAGCCGTGGAGTTCAAGGAGTTCAAGATGCTGCTCGGGAGGCTGTAAGGGTCCGCTTTGCTGACCCCTAATGCAGCCTTCGGTAACTGCGTCAGCTCCCCAAAATGATTTGTCACTTTGTTAAGATGAGCTGCTCCTGCCGGTACACTCAAACTGAGCAGCTTGGCAAGGAGCCGCCCAGCCCATGCTTCGGCGGCAAAATGTGCTTCATGATATTCCATGATCCAAGAAACATGGAGACCTCAAGGCCTCGTGTGAAACAACTGAGAGCTTGGCTCTGGAGATGGTAAAAGGTAAGGGCCCTCGATCTGGGGCCCTGGAAAAAATGATGGCACAAGCTTGGCTGACCCGAAGTTTTATTCATATGCTGGCTTCAACTTAAGGGTGGCTCATATGGCACAATACAATATAATCCTGGCCCGGCATAGGCGGTCCAGATTTTGGGCTTCAAAAAACACGGACCGTCCCAAGATTAACCTTACAAACCCTAAACCCGATTGTTGTACGATGTCTCTCTTATATACCGCTCCCGAGACTTTACAAAACCTTTCGAATTAGAATGGAACCTGAAAGTTGTCCACCGTTTTCTTTTGGAGAAGGGGCCTTTCTAGATTGAAGGCTTGAGGAGGAGCTCATGCTACATGACACCAAGTAGTACGCCATATGACCATTCTTCCTCCAAGTTGTGCTAATATAGGGTCATGCATGATCTGGGCCAATCGACCGTATCATGGGGGTGTCTATAGAGGCAATGGACGATTCGAAGAAGCTACGGCGTCCCTAAACCGGACAGGGATCAAAGGGCTTGAGGTTGGGTTTCGGGGTTTTGGGGTGAGCCACAAGTTACCCAACGCATTAGGCTCATGAGGCCCTGAACGAGTTTGAGGGTGTCAGGTTTACCGCTAGCGACCTGAGTACCTTATTCGATCCCTTCTTGAGATGAAGCTCTTCCTGCTGGCTAAACCCTCCAACCCTTCAACGGATTTAGGAATGAGGTTAATGAGGTATGGGGCTTATGTTATGTTTTCGGGTAAAAGTTATTAACACCATCGGACTTGGGGTTCGGGTTTGCGTGGGTTCGGCAATCTTGTTGAAAGGTGTCTGTAGGGTTGGATTCATGATGCCGTAGATCCTGACCTTGTGATCTCACACGTCCCTGATGCTGGACCCATCAGGAGCTTCTCGAGAAGTTATCTCTTCGACCCATCCTGAAGAACGCCGTTTTGAAGGCTCGTTCCTTGCATTTATACAAATGCTTCTCAGCATACGGGGCATTTCAAAACTAGCGGAATGATAAGCTTCCCGCAAGGATGACCTTCCAAACCCTGCATCTTCAAGCAAACAAACCCAATATCCCATGCGAAGGGAAGCCCAAGACGAGGACCCAGACCCACTGGAACTGGAACACCCTCATGCAAGGAAAACATTGCACGCTTTGAAGGCCCTCCTCTCAGCACATGAGTAAGTAGTCTGGTAGTAAGTAGCCTGGGGTGGTTTAGGACTTTCATGGCTTGAGGTAGCTGAGGTTGGTAAACTTTCCAACCCTCAAGGGGGCAATTTGGTGCTTGGTTTAAGAAACTACCCATGCGCAAATGCGTCTCAAAATTGGGGGTGGTCCCCTGTTGCCTCCTTCCGAAGAAATACCATAGAAATATCGGAACGCTTTCTCAAGTTTTGCCACATGTGGCACATGAAGACCATCGTCCGCGAGGATGGGCAAGAACCCAATGGTATGTAGAACTACTGCTGCATACTTGGTTTGCCCATTCTCGCGGTTCTCTGGATTGCCAGATCTCAGCATAAAGAGGCCCCCAACTTCGAGACATGCCTTCAAGACATTAACAGCTAAATGCTGAAGCATTCGCCGATCGAATCTGCGCGTGAAGCAGGCGACTTGGGCGCGACCGCGATAAAAGTGGAGGTTGAGAGGACAGTGTTTCGAAGGCCATGATCATCAGCCGACCTGGGCTTGGGCCTAAATCATTGAAACACAGCGGTCGGGCTCTTCAAGGGACTATGGGCATGCATGTGGACCTGGACAAGAATGGAACCTGCTGTGGGATAAATTCTGGGATACGCAGGCACGGGGTTTACAGTTAAACTGTTAGCAATGCTTCAGTTTACTATTGAGAGGTTTAGGTCTGGAGTTTGGGGCTTGGGTTTTGAGGTGCGGGGCCTGCTTGTCAGCGCTGGATGTTGCGTGTTGTGTTCGGCAACGCAAGATTGCAATGAAGCCTTCTCTGGCAACCATGTACTTCAACCGAGATATCCGGTATAATTCCTGCCCTCTCACCAAAAAACCACGCTTACTAAAGCGAGTATAAGGCCCAGGTATAGACCCTTAGTGATATCATGGCAGGCGTTACGGAGTGATAATTAAGCTGATAAGACGTTAGGCATAGCCACAAGGCTTCACGGCCTAAGATTTTAGGTTGAGGGTTCAGTTCAGGGCTTCCGGCCTCAGAGTCTGAAGGTTTCAGATAGACGGTGAAGCAAGCCCTAATGTACGCCTAAACTAGAAACCTAAGCCCCGAAGAATCTAACCCCAAACCCTGTAGCATTGCAGGCAAGAAGCCCGGGGGTTCATTTGGAGCGGTGTGCTTTTTTTAGTTCAGAGCTTTGGTTTTAGGGCTCCGATCTATTTTGTTTAAAAAGGATGGCCCATCAACAGCCCAGCAAGCTTATCCTGACCTTGTCGGAAGCCTGAGACATCTCCAAACTGACCAGAACAACTGACGAAACATTGCCTGTCTTTGGGAATTAGCTGTACACCCCGGCCCTGAACTCTAGACTCTAAACGCTAAGCTGGGGGGTTCAAGCAGGATTCTTGTTGAGTTTCACAAGTTTCCCGATCCCTCTCAAAGCCTCCTACAGCTCAATAGGCCTTAGGCCTAGGCTAGAGGCTTGTTGGTTCAGAGGGCTTAGGGTGCGGCTGCCGGGTTGAGATTTTACCTGTATGACCCCAGCTTGGGGACTGGGCGGAATCAGAATTGACATCTCCCGCCCAAGAAGCCCCTGAAGCAACTCCCCAACAAAACCCTTGCGAACCCTTTGTGATATCTTAAGCACTAAAACCGAACCAGAAAACCTTACCCCGTAGCTCCTAAGTCGAACCCTAAATCCACCCAGTAAACTTCTGCCTTAAAAGCAACACCCAAGCCGTATACCCTAAATCCCACATCCTATACTCTCGAAGCAAGGGACTCTAAAGCTGCAAATGGATTCAGCGGCGACGGAACCTGGATGAGTCTGTGCAGATTTACGGCTGGAGGCCCAAGCTTAGATGTAGAATTCAAGAGTTTGGAGTTTAGGCTATGAGCGTGGAGTTTTCATTTTAAGCTCCATGGCGGAGCGCTTGCGGGTGTAGAGGCACAACACCTCTGGTTTTTCAGGGCCACGACGAATTCTGCGAGGGGCTTTTCCAAAGAGGTGTATCCAGATGTTCAGAGGATTCTCACAGCCCCACGTAACGACGCAAAATCAGACTGAGAATATACCACGGACTACGGAAGGGATGATCTCTTGAAAGTGGGGTTCAAACACAAAAAGAGTATCATGTGACATAATTGATTGTCTTGGACACTCTCGTAATGTTGTTTGAGAACAGACATGCTTTGGGTTCAATACAATACCTACATGAATACCGGTTCGATCTCTGTCGAGACCTTTTACATGACCTGACAACACCAGCACCTTCTCCGAACTGGGACCTGACAACGGCAACGGGCCCTTGATAAACTATTGCGATCTTTAAGGAGATTCGTAGATTCACGGCTATATTGGCAGTACCGTATAAGGTCCAACGTCCTACAACGCCGAAGATCCAGCCTGAGCCACCCACCTACTGCGAATGGACGGCTTATTATGGCTTCCTCTGCCACCGGATTTCAAGAAAACGTCTATACAAGAATGGTCAATGCCCCCGCGCCGACACCGTGGAAGGGCCATTTTTTGGCAATCTCCGAGGGCATGGCCGCCCCAACCTCTGGCTTTAAAACCACAAATACTTTCAGAGCAGCCTAGCCGAGGTGCCTTCCTGACCTTTCTCGTCATGCTCTGGAGGGTTTCAGGATCCAGCGCCCGTTGGGTTTGCTCACCCCTGTGTCAGCTTTATATATATATATATCCTTGGAAAAAACATCTGCCCCCAAACGTGCGTCGATTAAGCGGATAATCAACAGGTTCAAGTTAAGACTCATGCTTGGGTGGAGCTTCTGCCAGAGCCAACTCAGGCCATAGCAACACGTCGCACAACAAACCGCATTGGGCTAATCAGCTCCTACGTAGGCACGGATCACAGTGAGCCCCCCGTCCCGGAACCCTGTCTTTGAAATCCCTTAACTCCAAGCTGTGGGCTGAATATTGGCTCATTTTGCTCTGCTGCTCTCGCATGTCCTTGGCTGTTGTCGGACATATGCAGATTAAGGTTCAGTATGGGTGTAAGGCGTGGCCTAGGAGGTAGGTTGCTAGACCTGGAGCCAAAAAAACCTTGGGATACGACCTGCGTATTTCCAACAGTTATGTGCGCCTGCAGGCAAACTTGCAAACAACACCCCCAAAAGGCAAGTAATACAATGTGAGCCTCAATGTGCATCCTGAGCCCTTGAACTCTGGACCTTGTGATTCTCAGGGATCCCCGAGCCTGAGGCTGAACCCCCAAATTGTCAAGGAGATCCTTCGTGATCAGAAATGCCAGATCACTGGGATATCTCTCGTCTCGTAGATGATATGTAATTAATTGGTAATGTTTTCGTCTAGATAGAATGGTGGTGTCTGGGACTTCATGTCCGTAGACAATATTTGTAGAGGGCATTTGCTTGCAGCACTTGGGTACCTAGTTTCCACGCTCATGCAGGACTTGTCTGCCCTCGAGCACTCAATGCAGTGGTCTGCTGAGATCATGACCCAAAGCACTCCCAAAAAAGGACCCTGCCACAAACCACTGGAGCTAGCCGCAGCTAGCCGGTGGTTGTAACTCCCTGTACACGTGGACTGAAAAATCCCGAGGCCAGGAGCGAGCAAGCGAGCAACAGCCCCGTCACAGAGCGCAGCTCATCCGACCCCTGGCCCAGTCCTAAACCTGAAAACCCAAACAACACTCCGAAGAAAAGATGGTGCATGATGGTGCCAAGTCACCAGCCGGGAGCTCGATTTGTGGATTTGATTACGCAGGTCCTTCGCTGTCACATGGCGTTGATTCCCCAGACCCCTTTCGCGTTCTAACACTTGACGATTCTGGCTTAGGAAGTACCGTTTAGGGCTGACACTACCGCCATGTACCGCAGCGGTCCCTCTGAAATCCTTGCATCATAGGCCTCCACTATTAAAAAGAGCTAGAAAAGAAGTGTCGCACCAAAGCAGAAATACTTATTGGGGGAAGGTTAATCATACATTGTGACCGGCTTCATTGTGGAGAGAGACATTTGCTCTCCAAGGCTCATCCATAAGGGCTTTCTGCTGTTCAGCGATGCTGTTCCGCATGCGCTGGTTGTGGAGGGCAGAGAGCATGAGCACCTAGGTTCAAACCTAGGTGGGTATACGCTGAGACAGTCTGAGACACGAAGAAATTGTTAACCATGAAGGCGCACAAAAGGCTTCAGGCTTGAAACTGCTTCACTCATGTTTGTTCTCTCTTCGTGTTCCCTTTCTTCTTTCCCTGCCTGTTCTGGAATCAAAATTTTAAAGGTTTCAGAAACAAGAAAATGGACTTGGAGAAGCAAGACACGCATGCCAAGGTGCACATGAGAAGCAGCTTGCTCAGCACAAACCTGGGTCGTTGACGGTAATGGCGCAATGGGAGGTGATCATTCCAACGTGATTTGTGCCGTATTCTCTGCCAGCACCAGGCGAAATTGAAACAAAGACTATGTCAGTGCGTCGCCGACACCGACATCCAAGCCTCAACCCTACATGCACCCCAGACCCTCACTTTGAATACGGAACACACCCTGAACCTGTCTTAACCCCACACCCCAGTTCAGCTCATGATGACCCAAGCCAAAAACAAATGCTCGGACTAAACGGAAACCACGGCCCGGCGAACCCCAAATCCTGCAAAACAACTCAATAAGGGCAAGACTACCTTCAGAAGAAGCCAACTAGCGAAAAATCAGCAATCTTGTAGACTTGTAGGGCATCGATGTCAAGAAAACTTTTAATTTGATAGAAACAAACTTTAATAAGCTCAACCTGAGTGCTATTGATTTCTTGAACTACTGTGGGGCCGCAAACTCCCGCTAATCATGAAGCCACCTTGCCCTTTCTTGTATCAACTGGGAAGACACCGTTAATTCTTAAGGGGAAGCTTCAAGTCGTCTTGAACTTCTGAATGGACCTGGTGACTCTGCCAAACCGAAGCCTACCTCCAGCAGAAAGGAAATCGCAATCTCGAAAGACACCTCAGCTGTGATGGTTTGAGGCGTACGGGGTTAGGGTTTAGGGTTTTTTTGGCCCAGGCTCGGCTTCAAGGCTTAGAGGGTCAAAGCTCAAATACGTCCTGGACTCCTCGAGCCATACAGAGCCCGAACCAGAGACAAATTAGACATCCACAACGAACGCCTTACCGACGCACTTGACGTGGAAAACCTGAAACTTCAAACCCAAGCCAAGCATGCCCCAAAGCCTAAAACCCCCAAACCCAGCAAACCCCAAAGCATGTCTCTGCCTTTCAGGTAGTACGACGCCTTGCACCCTGAAAGCCACACCTGAAAGCCACACCCGAAAGCCGAATACACAACGTTGGGAAACCGCCATGCTGGTCTTGACTGCACCCGAGAGCATGATGCTGGTCTGAATCATCGGGTTCCTCTAGTTGCGACAGCTTTTGGTGTCGAGACTTGACTCATGAATCTTTAGAGTTCAGTGCTTAAGGGTCCATGCTGGCAAAAATGACAGGCGGTGACCCTAGGGCAGGGTACTCAAAATGACGAGCTTTCCAAAGCAAAGCGAAGAAAGAAATATGGTCTCACAAAGGGGACAAGATTCTTGAGGGCAAGTGGGAGCACTGCGCAAACAAAAACCATCCAGTCAAAGCCAGCGAGGGGATCTTCGTTCGATACGGCGACGATGATGACGTAGACAAAAGTCCTCACCCCGCCAAGGGAATCAGGTCGAGGAAGAGGAGAGGTATAGTGCCTAGCGCCTACGTTCTAGATTGTAATTCAGGTCAGCAGAACGTTCCTTTCAAGATTCTACAAGAGGGGGACTGATGCATGACTCCTCGTGCGAGTTTACGGTTTCGAGTTTGGGGCAGTAAGTGAAGGATCCAGCTTCGTCTTGGAATTTCCCATCATTGGAGCTCCATAGTTCTGAGCGACTCCCACATCATCCGTGCCGAAAAATTACAACCAAAAAACAGCATGGAACTCCAAAAAGGAGCCCTGTATAAACAAACGTCACTTCGCAGGCGGCTTATATCCATGGCGACATTCCCCAACCTCGCGTATACCCTAGTAACTAAACCAAAACTGCACCAGAATGTCCTGGCACCTTGCTCAGCAATCAGCAGCCGAGTCAGTTCAAGGGACCTTGCTTAGGGGTGCAGGGTTTGTTACTTGTTCACTGCATTGGGTTGTACAAAAGGTGTCAGTGGTGAGGGCTGTAGGGTTCACAGTTTTGCGGCTTCAAGATTCGAGATTGTCAGCCCTCAGAGAAACAAACAAACACGGGAACCCCACACAGCCCCCTTCCAGAAGGACAGCACTGGAGGATGTAAGGATTGAGGGCACGGACCGAGGCCCAAAAGAAAGAACGCCTTGTTTGGGGCTGAACATGACAAGTCTTTGCGGGTACTGGACACGCTTCTTTTCTAGGATATACCACCTAGAAGGGGCGCAAGATGATCTGCCTTCCTTCCAGAAAACCTAAACTTTAGACTCCCAACCCCGAAGCCTTCGCAAGGCACACAGCAAGATCCAATCATATGGATAAATGCTCAAAAATGAGTATTCAGCTCAGTGATGAAGTCACCTGAACAAATTGTCTCGGGTGAGTGCCTACATATTCTGAAACCATTCTTGCACAACAACAGATGAAAGGCCGTATACGGAATGCACGTCAGTTTGCGCGATTCCCCTGCCGGTGCTATAAGTCGTTACTATTGGTGGCGTGACGCCAATATGCGTCTTGTTTGGCAGCTGGCTCCAGAAAGGAGGGCATTGATTTCTAGAAGCTGTCATAAAACACACGCCCGAATCCCCAAGACCTAAACCTAAACCCTGGCTACTCTTTCAAAAGCTAGTCCACAGCCCGAACCCTCGACACTACACATCAAAACCTGAGCGGTGTGGAGCCCTGTCACGGCCTCCCTAAAACGGAAGCCAACTACTGCAACGGAGATCGTGACAAGCGACTTCTCTTTGCCTTCAAGTCCATCGCTGAGTCGCCTGCAGGGATAAACACGGCAAAAAGGGCAAACATCAGAGGGCAATGGATTAGGAATTGAGCTGCGCAAAAATGTCCAAACTTTGGGGCTTCTGTTTTATTGTGGCTTGATTGAGACGACTTAGGGATTTAGCGGCTTGTGGTGCAATTCGATCTATGCCCGAAATTTCTTCTGCTTAAGCATAGCATGAAAATTGACCCTAAGCCCTGCCCAAACCTTCAACCGGAAGCTGTCAACCCTGAACGCTACTCCACAATTCCACCTAGAACCGTCGAGGCCACTACTGCAAGCCAAGCGCCTTGATGCATGGCTAAAGAGTACGGACCTCAGCGTGCTAAAGCGGAACGTTTCAGACATAGGGGCCTCAGAAAGCTTCACGGGATCTAGGAATTTGAGGCTGAAGGCTCTGGAATCTGCATGTAGCTTTCTTTAGCTGAGGAACTGACTCAAACCCTTCCTCGGATTCAAGATGGAATCTGCATGTTCTTGCAGTAGAAAGCTCAAAGCCTGGACCTCAAACCCTGAACCCCAGACTCCATATATACCTGGGTCCTACAACGGAATTCCATTTCGTGCCTGTCCTGTGTTCTTGGGGTTGAGGCTTTTGGGTTCAGAGATTCCACTGGGACTCCTTAAGACATCAAATTGGAAGGTCTCAGCGAAGCCTTGGACCCTTCACGGGATGAGGCCCCGTATGAGCGGGTTTCCAATCTGAATCCTACAAGTAGTTGAGTGTGCAGGCGGAATGAGGTGTTGGGGTAAAGTGTGCTAATCTATGCAGAGATTCTGAAGGATGAGGTTTACAAGGCCTTTACATTAGTTCTGGCAGTGCAACGATGAACCGTGTAGCACTAGCCCTACATAACAAGACCAGACACCCCTACCTCCCGAGTTCAAGAGCCTACGCTGCAAGTCCTGCTTTCCAAGCCACACATCCTTCGGCTAAGCCCTACCTCAACGCGAAACTCTGAAACCTGATCTCAGAGGACGCTTCTTCAAGGCTGCCGAAGGTCTGCACGGCGTCCATGACACTCGAGCCAAGCGCCAAAACCATGGGCGCAAATTCAAAATCTGCCACGTCCTCCTTTGGGCATGCTCGGACTGCTCTGAAGCCACATCTGGAACCCTTATCATCCACAGGCACCAAACCCCCATCAGGCTGTAGCAGGTGGTAGCTCAAGCCTAAATTCCAGCTCATGTCACGCAAACCTGTTCCTGTTCGAGAACACCCACAGCCGACCCTGCGCAGATCAGGAAAACTGCTAGCAGGGTCATGTTTTGCAGCCTTGGCTTGGGTTTGGCATCGGGGGCGCATGGGCTGAGGGTTCTGAAGGTCCAGAGAGCAGGAACTTATTATGGGGGATGGGATTCCCCCAATAAATGAGGCCGTGAATTTGATCCAGGAAAAGACCCTCGTACTCGAAGCACCAAAAGCCGGTCAGGATCATAGGTGAAAGCCACAACCCCAAAAGCTACACTGCCGCGTTTAGGTGCCATGACAGGCTATAAAGATTATCTGTGGGGATTAGATGGCGCTGAGAACTACAAATGCCGCAGTGACAGGAAAGTATGTCACAGCATGCTGTTTTGTGGTGGGGGGGCCCTTATCCTCCTGGCCTACTGCCACCTATGCCTAAAGCTGTATGTGGCCACACAAGGGGTGAGACAGGTAAGGGCTCTGTTCTATAACTTCAACAACTTTAAAGCCGCTTCCAACAAAGCTCAGTGACATGTCTGGTGGCTGCCACATTGCAACTGCTTCAAAGACGGCCACCCAAATCAGAGTCATCCTCATGATGACCAGGAAAAGCGATGAGCTCATCCTAGAGACAGAAAAGTTCTGCAAGGTCAGCTTTGTTGCACCGGCCGCCGCAATGAGGATGCCTTTGCTGTCAAACTTAAGCCTCTAGGTCAGCATGCGGCTACTTGCAGAAGCAGAGCCCTCACATGTCCAGCCAATATCCCATCATCTCTGCTTGAGCAGCGCGATGTTTTTGAAGTTCTTCTAAAAACGTATGGTATTCCCAGAAGAGCCAGATCGTGCTTTTTGAGGGGATGCAAGAGCACTCGCTCTCGGCCCACGTGGCTAGCGCTACGATGCTCTGGCGTGGCAGGCTAACTCCGGAAATGCTTGGGAGTTCCAATGCGAGAAATGATTTTCCACGATCTACCGGCCATGTGCTGAAAAAACTGAATGCATTGAGAATGCATTGAGGATGAAGTTGGGCATCCGGAAGCCTTTCGGAAACACAAGAATACCACACCTGTTTCCGGGGACATCATGAGGGCAGCTGCTGCCACTTGGAAATTCAGCCGAAACCATGGGAAAGTGTGGTTGATGGTTTGCTTTGAGCTTTTTGTGCTTCCTCAACAATGTGCATTCTGTTGCGTTTCCTTGGGGAAACCAACAACGAAAAACACGTTCCTAAGGAAACGCAACAAAACAGCTTTACAAGGCCTCGGCTAAATTTCACGGTGGCAGCAGCTGTCCCCCAGGAGATGCGTCCAAAATATGTTCCTTGTTTTTGTTGGGGTGACTGCTTTTGCAATCGAAGACTGCAACTTCGCACGTGTTCACGTCCGTATTTCGCCGGAACACATCCTCTTAGCACTTTTGTAGCAGTCTTGTCGCATTTCCAGATCAACCTGAAAATCACTGAAAAAGCACAATTCCAGTGCACCTTAAACATTTTCTCGTCTGGCCGTCTAGCCTGCCCCGAAGTCAGCAGCGACGCAACGTCTTCAGCCTACCGTTGCTAAGACCCCCCCCCCCACCTCACCCACAGCCCCTGAACCCCACACCTACAGCGTAAAAATCCTTTTCTTGCCTACTAAGAACGTACGTTTTGCCGAGTTGCACTGCCAATATCTTCTGGCGAAGAGGTTGCGAATTTCACCACAGCCGTGGTGGAAACCTGACGCTAGATAGGAAAACATTCAAGCTACAGCCTGCATACATCCGTGAATCAAAACTGTACTTCAGGTTGCTGAATACGCTGGGTACATGGTATGGCTTAAGAAGTAACCCTGAAACAGCTTTCAAGATCATCCTGAAACAGTTCCAGCTGAAGCCTAAACCCCAGACGCTTGAACACGCGTTCATCTCATGATACCTGCAGACACACTCACTCGCGTGAGATGTCCCTAGAATGTACCAGCAGCCCGAACATCCAAATACAAAAGAACTGTGCAAAGGCCAAGCCCTAAGGTCCCAAGTAAAATACGAAATCCTAGACCCTAAGCCCTCAACTTTAACTAAACCCTAAGCAGGTAACACAAGTAGATCAGCTCGGCGCCGAGAAGGAGCACGTTGGAGAACAAGGGGACAAACAATATGGAAAAGCCGGTGCCTGAAAGCTCAGAGTGCAAGAAAAAGGGTCAAGGGGTTGAACCAGTAGGGCCTTTAGTGGGGTTTACGGGTTTAGGGATTTGGGCTTCAGGTTTCGAGTTTGAGGGCTTGTGGGTTTAGGGCTCCGGGCTTGGAGTCTTGGGTGTCGTGCTTGTGTGCGGCACGTTTTGGGGGATTCTGAGTCCTGTGCTTGGGATTAGGATTTATGTTCTAGAATTTAAAAGGCCATGGGTACGGCTTTAGGCTCTGGATTCACCTTGGCATGTTTGGGAGCTCTGGTGTCGCGTTCGGGGCGTCGCAATTGGGACGTGTTTTTGTTCTGATTATCATGAGTGATGAGTGGTGACGGTGGCTTTGCTGTTGTGAGTGGTGAGTTTAGAAAGGGATGTCTCTCTGAAGCCCTCAAACACCTCATGAAAGAATGCTCACAATGCAAACCTACTGGACCCTTTCCCACTGCTCTATGCATCGCGCAAACTCCTGCAACTGTACAGACACAAACCCTATTGTCTTACAAGTTTAACATGCAATACGAAGCATTCATCAGCTGCAGCATAAAGAAGATCCATGACTGCGACAACTCAAGTATAGGATGCAAGCAGTTGTATAGGCCTGCTACCTTTCAACTAGGTACTTGTGCGAATTGTGTATGCGCGCAGCCTCGTTTTGGTGCATAGGTATTCGAGTTCTGGGTGCACTTCCAGTCCTGCAAACGTGAGGCTTTTGTCGCTGTTTTCGCGAATTCAGGATCCTGCCCTGGCTCCAAAGTCATAGCAACACCGGCCAAGGAAGATCCCAAAAATCTGATAGGAGCCATGAAGCCCAATGCAGACATGCGAAAAATAATTCGCGTAGATTAAATGCATCACACACGACACGATACGCAGAGCACACGACGAGGACACTGCACTCCCCACTCTCCACTTTCCACTCACACTCCACTCAAATCTCAACTCTACTCTCCGCTCTCCATTCCCAACTCTTCACTCTCCACTCTACACTCCAGACTCTGCAGTGTCCACTCCAGTCTCCACAGGCTCCACTCTCCGTTCTCCACACTCCACTCCACTCTCAATTCCAGTGCACGCTCCACACCGGGACTATCCGGCAAGCCCTTCTGAAGAATCAATGCCAGCTTGACACGTACCAACTCGCGGGAGGCATTATCTAATGGAGCGAGCTAGGCTAGAGCAACTACTTCAAATCCAAAGCAGGTCGAGACAACTTGAGCATATGCTGGGACGTGAGATGACAGCTTAAGTTGCCGCGATCACTTGGGAAGGCGCAAGCACTTGCTGCTGCTGGGCAGTCTTAAATAAATTCCTGCTCGGAGCCTCGTTTATTCAACACCATCCACCCCCTAATAGTAAATGTGCCCCTCAGCGCGTGGACTGTGGTCTGATGAACAAATATACGTGCATACATAGATACGAACTTAAGGGGCGGAGGGATGTCTGATGAACGAAATAACCCAAAGCCAAAGATACCGCCTATCTCTTGAAATGGCGATACGCCACCCACCCTCCACTCCGGCAATCTTGGTGGCAATCGTTTCATTAGGCTAAACCCTGAACCAAATCCTTCAAACCAGAAACCGAAAACAAGGTATGGCCAAGCAACTGCTAGTTGCGACGGCGAGTCGCACTCCGAAGGCTGTGAAACTGCTACTAAAGGGCAGAACCAGGAGCCTGACTTTGTGGGTGTCGAACTTGGAGGCTTCAGGCTTCAGGCTTCAGAGTTGAGAGTTCGGGTTTGAAGGTTCGGCAACGCGCTGAAGAAGGGCTAGGGAGGGTTTGTGTTTAGTGTTCAGGGCTTAGAATCTTACAATGGGTGGTGGGGTACATTGCTGACAGAGAAATGATGGTAAGACGAATGCCTTGGAGGTATTCCTGTGGCCATCCTAAGGACCGCCCTCTCTACAGCTAGTATAACATTTGGACTCCGTGTGACATTTGGACTCCGAGCCACGCAACCCAGAGGTCACATCCTGCTGCTACACTAAGAAACCCCTTACAAACCCTTACCAACATCTAAACCTTAACCCTAAGCCGAGAATGCCCAGGAAATTTGGGCCCAAACAGCTATACCTATGCATCCCTGAGCCGGGAACTTGCAACACAGTCTCCGGACAAGATCCTAAGCCTCGGCTCTAAATCCTAGCCTCCAAACCCTCATCTCCAAAAGCCTAAACTCCCAAACATGAACCCTAAACGCAAGCCCTAAGCCCAAAACCACTAAATCCAGGAAACCTCAACTAGACGAGGTCATTCTGTGGCTCTACACTCTAACCCAAGCTCCGGATCTTTATGCCAGAGGGCTACTACCGTCTTACATTCGAAATACTACAACAAGAAGCTGTCCAAACTCCACAATAACCACGCTTGATTACATCAGGTCCGGGTACATGTCAGGTTCACCCTTAACCTTGAATACTAAGCCCTGTGCCTCCTATCTGACCCTCTGCGCCTCAGATCCAACACCCGAATTCCCAAACCCCCAGAAGGTCCACCAAGTCACAAGATAATACCATACAGTTCACCAGAGCTGGAACCTTCTCTCACCTTGGGGTTTACGGCTAAGATTGTAAGGTTCGGGGAATTTGGGGGCCTTGGGCATTACAGCACACTGGACGGGCCGAAACCTGTAGAGCTGCACAGGATTCGGAGCATTGTTCTTGGGACTTGTCAGATATTTGCTGGCCATTCTGGGATCTAGGGTTCGTAGGTTACAGTTTTAGCTAGCTAAGAAAGGTCCTTGCTTGCTAAGCCCAGCAAGCATGAAGAAGAAACTCTGTCATTAAAAATATCCGTACATCATCAAAATACAGGAATGATAATGTCTCAAAACATGCCAGCCATATAAACACCATCCTTGGAAGGGACTGCACAATATCTTCTTGTAACTTGCAGATAGCTCTGTAAGGTTCCGAGGGGGTCTCCTCCAGTTCCGTGAGAACTGCTCTGAAAATGTCCAGGGCAGACTCCAGGCACCTTGCGTTCTGACTCGACCGAGTCGAGGATGGTTAGGACATGGCTCTTCCTGGCGGTTCGTACCGGTGGAGGGCGTCATTGGATTCCAGGTTTTTAGGGTTTGGGGTCCCGGGTTTACGGGGGTGTACTTTCAAAGGTTTCCGGGGTGAACAGCAAATACCTCAACCCCATTGGTTGTCGGAATTGTTGTTGGACTACGGGCTGCGAGAAACCATTGCATGGGTCGCAAAATGGAAATTTTGGTATCTGGCTGCTCTGCAAGCCCTGCCTTAAGAAGTTATGAGATGACCGCTGTCGGCATCGACGGTTACTGCTTTTCTGCTTCTTGCTACCTCGTCAGCCTGTCAAGGACTGGGGCCGCAGAATTTATGCTTTTTGGAATCACGGTTGGGATGCATGCTGAACGCCTGTCTGTGCCTTTACCTGCCGAATAACAAACGGGTTCCATAAAAAAAAGCTGCTTAGGTCCGAACGTCCGATCCAGAATCTGAAACGCCGAGGTTTCAGCGAAACCTCCACATGCCGAAAGAGTGAGCTGTACCCCAAGAGCACACATCCTCAAGAAGCCCCAGGAAAACCTGAAATCTTGAATAGTATGGACACAAATCGCACGTAATGATGCTTTCTCCATGTAAGTTGCTCGAAACCATCCACACATGATCCTCAATGTGAGTCCCTGCTGGCTACCTTCCTCTCCATGTATTCTCAACTTCCTTACTTCCCGCTTGCCCAACACGAAAATCAGCCACGAAAAGCCGCTGCCTCAGCGACTTCATGGAAGAGTTTACAGTGGTGCGACTGGCATTGGAAAGGGCGGAAGCGCGACCGCGAATGGCTCCCATGGCCTTGGGCCCGTATGTTTGCGGTTTGGGTTTGGGGCAAGCTTTTGAAAAATCTGGGCGCTGGAGCTTTCGCTTAGGGATTGGGATCCATTGAGGGCGGCGTGTGGGTTGAGCTGAGGCTTCGCGACTGAATAAGGTTCAAGGTTCATAGCTACTTAGGGGGTACGTGCCATGGCCTGGCAAACTCAGGGACTCCGACCTTGTGCTCAGTGCGTTCAGGCCTGGATCCAATAACCGAACGGGGGTTTTATGCTAGATTTTGTCAATAAACTGTAGAAGTCCTTCCAAAGCACATGGGCCTCATGAGGTTTAGGAATTGAAGGCTGCAAATTAGGGTCTGGTGTTTGCGTTTAGGCTCCTACCCTGCCCGCCATCCACCACAAACCTCGTGTCCCGACCTATTGAACTCAACACTCAAACCCCAGATCGAATCACGTTCTTCCTGAAAATCCCTACATTTTGTGCCAGGCAAAGCTCCCTAGATATGTAGGAGTTTCTGCAAACAAGCTGTGCAAAAAAAGAGACCGCAATCAACGCCCTCTCTCTGAACTCCACATCAATCCATGTGCCAACTCCACATCCCCAAACCCGCAAGCCTGAAGCTCACGTCCAAGAACGTGCTGATTGGTAAGGGGGCACGGGGCACTGGATTCCCAACATGATCTGCATACAAATAATCCCCGTATTTACTCCTATACTTGCGCGCAAGGTGTGATTCCAAGTTGTGGTATAGACTTACTAACTGTCCAGATTCCAGGAACAATATACACGCCAAACACCATTTCAACTCTGGGATCAGCTTGCCTGCAACCCAGTGTATTTCAAATTCGTGTTCAACTGCCCACAACCGCTTGACGTATTAGTGGCCAGTCGCTTGAAATGAATGAATGGGTCATGTTATGAACTCTTGTTGGGAATCATCCATTCCTACTGCACTGGCCCATAAGGACCAGTACAAGGGCCAAGGAGCGCTGATGCTTAGCCTGGATCGAGGCGGGCGCTGCTCTGCCATGCCTTTGCGAAGAGATGGCCCTTATGGCTTGAGGGATTGAAGGTTCAGGGTCTAGGGTACCAGGTTGATGGCTGAGGGTTCTTCGTTCTGGGGATTTTGTCCTATGTCCGTCCGCTTCCGTACTGCGTTTTGCATTTGGCACGACCTGTCGGGGTAGAAGGATGTTACGAGAGGGATTCTCTGATAAAGATACTTCTGGCGCGTGCTACGGCCTGAAATGACTAACTAGTGGCATTGCGAATAGGTGCACTGGGAGGGCCAAACTCTACATCCGAAACTCTCGAAGGAGACCAACTAAGCCCGCACAACCTGAATCCCCATGTAGTAGAAGCTGGAATAATCCAGGATCATAACCGCATGCGACTCTGCTCCAGCATACCCCGGAAAGCATCGTCTTGCTGTGTTTGACATATCCCAGAGCCTGAACCTAAGCCCTAAGCATCCCCAAGCCCCAAACGGAAAGCCCCAAGCCCTAATCAATCCTTAGACCTGAACCATGAACCAGCCTGAACCACGAACCCCGTCCTTCGCGCACTGGCGGGGCACGGCCCGGGCTGGAAACCCCGAGCAGGAAACCAAGGAGCTGGCTGCGGCAAGTAATGCGGGCCCATATCTGGGCAATACGGTGAAGTTCCAAGCAAGTGGGTCTTGCGGCTTAGGGTCTCGGGGCCTAGTGAACCAGACTACAGTTTTTGGGCGAATCGTGAAGTTACTTTGGCGATTTACCAACGCCAGCCATTTCGAGGGCTTGAGGACATGGGTCTGTAATCTCTGCACCCCCACCCCACTCTCCTACACCTGCATTACTATTTCCATACTGGATTCCAATACTGGAATGAGAGAGAGTATCAGGACTATCCCCACATGACATCATACTAAAAATCAGCAAGGACAGCAATCACGCCTGAACCGTAAACCTAAACCTAAAGCAATAGTGTCCAACACGACAAACTGCAACCGAATCTGCTGCATGTTGGCTTGGAGATGTTCAAACCCTACAAGTTCTCATCCCTACAGTAGCTATAAGAAGCTTCATATCCTCCAAGCAACCTCATGCAAAACCAGTTGCAGATCATATTCAGGGCACAGTCTCATACGAAATTCAGCGGTCAATCAGCCCCAAGCCAGGTTGATGGATAGCGTTCCCCACGAGCCAGCCCTGTGAAGTTCCTAGAAGAAGAGGCTTCCGGCGGAGCTAAAGCTGACGGAAGAGCCCTCCCTCAATCACGGACGTGATTTCAGCCGATTTGCATGCAGGAGGGCGGCACTGCATTTAGAGGTCCAGCGTAGGTAGGTAGAGGCAACTACACAAGTTCCGCACAATTCTACACAACCACTTATTCATTGCTGCTTAGCTACAAGCTGAGCCGTCAATCCTAAATCCACAATCTGGCAGCAAACTAGTTCAACACCTCGAGCAGCATTCGCTTCTTCTTTGAAGCTTTTCGACGTTCCAGGTCCTATTGCAGAGGGAAGGGTTCAGGGTGTAGGGTTTGTGGTGTTCTTGTAAGCAGTCCTAACACTCTCAACTCCAGCAGACTGAAAGTCTTCCGAGGAACACCAACACGAGTGTCTGCGTAAATTGTACCTAATGACGCTCCAGACCGCTCTGTCCTCAATTTGGTTTGGGGCCTTGTGGCTAGGGTACGAGGGTTCATAACGTACCATATATAGTATATCTCTGGAAACTCAGAGCAAGAATCCGGTATGAGTAGAATGCCGAAGGTCCAGATGTTCTGGACCCTGAGGTCTGCACCGTTTAAGGCCCATAGGCCAATACAGCAGGTGGAATTAAAGGTTTAGTGCTTTGGACCACAAATTCAAACTGCAAATTCACTTCATGCGCTTCACAGCCCTAGACAGCTACAAAGCCCTGAACTTTGCAGCCCAAAACCTCTGAACCAAGAGCTTTGCAAACAAGATTTCCCAAATACAGTAGCTCTGCCAGCCACCCAAGAAGGATCGGATGCACAGCCGGCTGCTGAACCCTAAACCGTGATTACAACGTCCTCCACTACCAGACCCTAAACCTTGAAGCCAAGCAAGGGCTAGGGCCTGAGCCCTAATCCCCGGAATAAACAATTTGGAGCCTGAAGCATGGCCTGCTCTTTTGCAGCTCGTTCCTACGGCAACGCAGAAACACGTGCTTTGGGGCTTGCGGCTTGCGCTTAGGGTTTCGGCTTCGGAGGTATTTTGTTTAAAGACGGATACGAAGGCCGAGATGCAGGGTGGAGATGGGTGGAGTATGCTGTTTGTGTGTAAAACTCTGAGGGCAAAGCAGTCCCCATCATTCAGGTGTGCTTGGGGTAAAGGATGGGTTTGAGCGCTCGGCTGAAGGCTGTAATGTTTGAGGGCTGCAGGCTCAGGGTTTGAGGTGATGGGAAAGCGATTAGGGATGCAAGGCTAAGCTTACGGCTTTTGGGACAAGGCTTTACAGGTCAAGGCTTCATAGCGCCAAAACACCAACCACCAGAATCTCTGCAGCTCGTCGAGTACCGTATACACCCCTGTCAGAACCAACAATCCAAACACCACAGATTACAAGTCCAAGCACCGCCAAGCAACATCTCTGCAGTGCATACCCTAAACCTTCAAGACAACATCGATTCCCCTAATAAGGAACTTGTCCCATTAAAGAGAAGTGATGCCCGATGCTCAACGCTTCTTAAAACAGGGGTGAATTGGGAAGATCTAAACGCGACCCACATGCGTGAGGTTCCTCTGCCTTTCCGTGAAGAGCACCCCTCTCATTTCCTGCAATGAAAGTACGAAATTCCTCTTTGCAGCGACTCCCGAAAGTCTTCCTGGAAGCAATGTTGCTCTTGAAGGGTGCTGTTGATCCGTGCCGACTCCAGCAACCATGCTCGCAGATCTTTCATGTCCCGCGTTTCCAGATTCTATGTCTGCCGCCACCGCCAGAGGCTCTGCGCATCTGAGCTTTGATGTGAAGAAGCTCTAGTGTTTCCGACGTCGACTTCTCTGACTTTGCTGTGACAATAGATTTCTAGTCAAAGGGATCCTGCCGATTCCGGAAGACCAGCCAGCCTTTGCTTGGCAATCAAGAACTCATGATTATGAACAGGGGAAGAGATCAAACTTCCAAGCCCGTACACTCAAACCACCAGACATAAAGCCCCTAATTAACATATCCTGCACCCATGAGCCTGACTCCCCTCTACTCTACTACTGCTACCCATTAACCTCAACCTCAGTGTTCTTGTTGGGGCACAGGTTGTCGAGGGAAAATGCAGCAGGTTCCGAATACCCCCACATTGCAAAATCCGATCCGTCAACGTGCATAAACTCGGAGGCGCAGGAAGCCGGCCAATACTATTACTGGCTAGGTTTATTGGAACTCTAGCTTAAAGCGCGGTGGGGGCTGTTCTTAATTGATATGAGGCCGACATTAAGGGCGACCGTAGCCCACACTCTAAATGTAAGCCCATACCACAAACTAGAAACTCTCTAACCCCCAATCCCACACCCAAAATAATTGTTGGCTTCTGTGCAACTACTACTATTTAATCTCGCCAACCAAGCCCAACCCCCTGACTCACATGCGGCCTTTGCAGCCTCTTCTCGGAAGGCCGTCAAGTCGATCTCGCCCTCCTCCTCCATGGCCTGTTTAGGTCAGGGTTTACTATTTACGGTTTAGGGTAGAGAGGCGAAGCAGCTTAGCATATCGCATTAACTGTAGCTCTCCTATATCTCTTAATTCTATCTGTATGTTTATTTACATTTATACCTTACTCTCATAGATTATCTGTCATTCCTGGGGGCCGAGGGAAGAATTCTCATGAATCATCATGGCTATGAATGTATCGGCCTTATTGGTTGACAGGGCGGACTATAGGGTGAGCGCTGACGGTTCTGATATAGGCTTCAAGGCTCTAGGGTTGGGTTTAGCGCGGAATGTCAAGTGCTCCCAACCACTCTGCAAGCCTTGTGAGGACTCTCAAGGGCTGGAAGTTCACGAGATCACGACAGTAGCCTTTGAGGTAATATGCTGTCAATGCTTCATACTGCGCAACAAGTCTGCAAAACCTTCTTGCACATATCCCCCGTCTGAGTATGAAGTACAACAGAACAAATTGCCACAGAAACCTTGATGTCCTGCACCGAGGTCCAAAGCTTGAAGGAAATATTGAAATCTTTCCAGAAAAATTGAACATGAAATTTGGAGCATGCAGCTTTTGCATGCATCGCGCTTCGATGGCTGGATGGCATCTGTTCCTTTGGTTAGCAAGGGAGACCAGGGCAGCCGAACGTTGAACCCCGAGTATGCCATGCAAAACCTCGGCATGACTCTCCAGTCAGACGGATACAGGCCTGCGGTGCATCAGTTGGTATATGCTTCGCTTCCTGGGTGCCATGGTACCCCTTTGTACACCTTGCCCTCAGGTTGCCCATGGCCACCATTAGCGATCATTAGCGGGAAGACGGACAAGGGAAGGATGTCAAACGCTTTGGGAAGAGGTTGACATGTAGCTCACATGCATATGACCGAAGCTTCCCTGAGTTGTAAACGTAAATCCCAAACTGTGCCCCAAACGCTGACCTCCAGGCGTGAACCTGCATCTGAGACACCAAGCTCTAGGACCGGGGCCCTTTGTCATGGGATTCAGATGCAAATGGCCATCATAGGTATGTGCGTCTTAAAGCCTAGGCTTTGGAATACACCTCAAGCCTCGACCTCAACCCTAAAACCAAAACAAGGCCCTCAACCCTAAACCCAGGAGCCTGACATGCCAATCAACTCCAAAGCTCTCACCTCAAATCACTGGCTCCTTCGGGAGAATTGTTGCATGATAAAGGGAAGGTCCCGCGTCAGGACTCCGTGTAAGAAGGCTCAAATCACAGACCCACAGTTTGGGGCAGCCCCTCAACACTAACCTGCATAACCATGCGTGAGCCTTATACACACTGAATCCTTAAGTTGAAGCCCGTACACACAAATCCTACAACCATCATACGACGATTCATACTCAATGAAGGATGCTGGAGAGCCTCTTCTGGACCACAAAGCACTGCGAGGACATCGCGGGCCGAGGGTCTGGCCAAGGTCAGCTGAAAGGCGATGATTTGCGGGGTATATAGTGTCATGATTACGTCTTGGGGATCTACAAGGTGGAAAAGGGGGTTTACATGCATGTATGGGTGTTAGTCAATCCAGAGTTTGAGGCTTCTGTGCGGTCTATAGTTAGTCAGTGATATTGAAGCAGTTGTGTGAGCTTCATGGGGTAGACTGTAGGACCACGTCCAGGCAGTACGAGCTGCTCGGGATGCTTGTTGATATGAAGTCGGCATAACCCTAAACATGTACCTACAAGCCCACAGTCTCTTTGTCAGTTTGAATTTGGTTTTCGATTCCTTATGACCCTAAACCTTGTTCCTAAATCGTAGCTTTCGTTTCATCTTCCACATGATTCTCCATGCGTAGTATCGTGACAGAAGGCTGGGCAAGCTGTTGCTTGCTGAAATTCTGCTGACAGTCTGCACTTTTGCCAAACGCACGTCCACCACCCGCAGCAAACCCGACTTGCCAGGATGATGATTAGGGATGAGGGCTTCTGGTTCAGGGCTCAGGGTTACAGGGTTAGGGCTCAGGCCTATGGGTCTAGTGATTGGTCTGAGGTTTCAGCGTCGACGGTTTTACATTTTAGGTGATTTATGGTTCACCCTGGCCTTGAAAGCTCATGCCTTAGGATTGATGAATAAAGGTTAAGGTTTTCGCTTGTAGGTTCTGGGTTCAGTGTCTAAGGCTTGGCTTCAACTAGACAGATAGATATTGAGGATTTGACAGTAGTAGATTGGTGAGGATTGAAGGTTCTGCAAGGCGTCATGACCTTGCTGAAGGCAGGTGAGAAAATTCGGGTTGGCGGATTGCAATGTCAACACAGGCAACCTAGCACTGGTTGCTTTAGGGTTCCTGGGATATGGTAAGGGAATTGTTGCTAAAAATGCAAGTTGAAGGTTGTCAAACGTATTGACCCTTTTTGGGTAGCGTACCCTAATTATCCGGCGCGGCATTACAGTGGAGACCAAAAACAAAATGTGGACAAGCCCCCAAATGATAAGCAGAGAATGGGCTCCAAGGAGATCTTTCTATGCGCCCAGGGCATCCTACCTGCTGCCCTGAGAGCCAAACACTAAATCGCGTACTTTGGGTTGAGGTTGAGGGCTACTGCCCATGCTGCTTAAGCTTCCCAAATCAAGGATTCCTGCAGCCCCCTGAGCCCTTAGCTACCAATGCCTGAACTAACAAAACCTACGTCCACAAACTCTCGCGGGTCCCAACTTGTCTGCAGCACGCCTCACGGCATTGAACTTCAACCTCTGCTCTTGATAAAATGAGCCGGTGTTTTAGGATTCTTTGTGATATAGGGAATTCCGACTGTGATTCTGTAAGCGTGATACGAATGTGAGTCTTCGGCGTAATATGCGATATTACAGAAAAAAGTATAGGCTTCCTCCTCTGTCCATAGACTGCAAGGCAACTGCAAAGCATTTTGAGCTCGGGCCTGTTGGAGTGAGACCTCAGGCTGTAGGAGTTCCTCTTCAGACAATACTCCTGCATCTACTCGGACGCCAGCTTGAATTGGAACCGTCTTCCTACCTGTTACCCTCGAACCTGTTGTGCCTGCTTGTGGAAGGCTCAAGGCTCCAAGATTGCTTTCTAACATCGTTTAATGGCCCCCGATCTGGCACATCTGAATGCAAGCCCTAACCCCTTTCCCCATATCCTTGAAATCCTACAAGCCCCGAACCATGTGGCACAAGTGCAACTTCCAAAGCTCAGTAGCTACAACTCACCGGGCTCGTCTTACAACTGGGGATGATTAGAGGAGGCCCGAAGATGTTGGAGCTTCGGGCTTAGTTAGGCTTTAGGAATTTCTGATTTTGCGGTTTTGGGGTTTGGAGTTTTAGGTTTAAGCTTCATGGCTTAGGGGGTTTAAGACTGGCTGTATGTACAGCCATTGCCAAAAACACCCAAGATCGTTGTCCCAGGCGACCCTTCACTCTGATGTCTCACGCGGCACCTATGGGGACAGTCCACCAGTCAGGAGTCGCGAGCCAGTAATTACATGTGTGTATATACATATACATATATCTATACATATACATATTGCCTCACACACGCACGCAATGTGAAGACAACAAAGAGGTGGGGTTCAGGACTGACAAGCTAGGGTTCCAGCTATACAGAAGCGACCAGAAACGATAGCTCCTGCGTGCTTGGGGTCTATGCTTCTCGCCGGCAATTGCCCTGAAATCTTGCACCACCAACAATCCCAAAATGTCTCAAAAATTTCCGGATTGTCTAGGACTCGCGTGCTTTGCATCCACAGGGATGAAGCATCAAGATACAATAGTACGACAGAAGCCAGCGACTATGCAGGCAGAACTCTTTTCAACTCTCTTCCTATCGAATCGCATCAGCGCGAAATAAACTGGAGAGCCCTTGGAGACTCCTGCAGTCTAGCAACCGATATAACCTGCCTGTATGATCATCACGTCCCTTGTAAAGGGCCCCGGTCTGTGCTGAGGACGTAGCTGGCCGCCGACGCGCATCGGCTCAAACTGGCTCGTGAAAGCAGCACCAAGGTTACGGGCATAAAACACTGCAGAAGGAATTCTATAGGCCTCTAGAGCGTTCTTCGAGGCTTTCATGGCCAGTTTGAAACCTTGCCAAGAAACAACACTAACATGATTTGCGCACAATCCTGCACATGGGCCTGGCTTCCAAGCTTGAGGAACTTCTATACGATGTACCCTGAGCTACTTGGAGTGTCTTGTCAGCGTAGTGTAGCCTGGAATGACCTTGAAAAGTTTCACGCCTGGTCTGCAACCTTCCCAGAAGACCAGTCTTCTTTCGCACGACCGAACATCTTGACGTCAGCCGGCTCTAGAGATAGACTTTTTAAGTCCCCTAAGATTGGAACAAGGGCTTCAGTCTTGCATCCGTCTTCTTCCTCCAGCGCTTCTAAATCTTCTTGCTTGTCTTCGTCCTTCTTTGTCCTCTTTCGCTTTGAAGGAAGCTACCAACACTCTAGCTCCAAAAACCAAACCAAAAACCCGCAATCAGGAGGGTCGAAGAATTGAAAGTTTGTAGCAGTGCAGGTAGACTTTGAAATTCTTCAAAAATGCGCAGCTTATGAACTCTGGATGAAGGCTTTCAGCGAAGCCCTTGCATCTGCAATCCTCGAACTGCGAACCCTCAGATCTCGCCCTTGCACCCTGCCTTGTGTGGGTCAAGCTGCTTTCCATTCCTCAGATACTTAAATGGCATGCTATTGAGCTTAGGCCGGGTGGATGAAGCTTTTGGAGTCCGGTTGTTGATGCAACTTAGCTTCTCTGCGCCGTAACCCTGAGCTCTCTTGGCTCCTGAAGCCCTAAGCCCTAGAGCCGAATCCTGAACACCCTATCCTAGGGCCTACATCCTAAAGCCTAAACCTCAGAGTCTAAATGCCAGGCCCGAAACCTTATTTCACCAAGCGAGCTTTTGGGCCGAAAAAAAAAGAGCATAAATGCTGAGATAAGCGATCAGCAGGCAGTGGTCAAAGTCTTGAGACCAGCATTACGATGAAAGCGGAGGCTTTCTTAAGCAGACTGGGGCTTCGGGGCCTGCATTATGTACTATAGGCTGTGGAAGGGTTGTACAACCATGAAGGTGACAATGATTCAGGCTTCTGCAATCCAGCAATGCACATTCAGTACACTAGCTCATCCAGGTAAAGAACAAGTGACATCATGGCATTCCTTCAAGCATAACTGTATGTTAGTGATTCTCAAGATGATGGCCGGTTCTGAGGAGGTACCAGGTATCTTGCAGCACTTCAATTTTCGGTGATAAAACGACAATGCTAATTCAACACACTGCCCATAACAGCTTTACAGGTGACATGGGGAGCGAAGCGGGAAAAACACACACACACACAGAGTGATTTCACTCCTCGAAGAAAAACATTGAACCCTACACCTGTTTCCACCGCACTCGTCCCTGGCACGTACGTAGCCGTTTTGTGAGTTCCATGCTTCCTTTGGGAATGGCAATGCCTGTAGCTGAAGCCTGACAATGAGCCTTCTGGGATTTGCCAACAGCTTCTTCTTATTGATGCAGGAAATGTTGCACCGCTTCGGGCCCCTAAAACATTGCGGTTTCTAGGTTTTGGGATACTGGAAGCAGTGCAGTATCAACATTGAGAACCAGCGTGCACGCGTGTAATACCGGCGTCTTCGGAATGCAATGCTGACGTTCAATGCTGACAAGGGAATGACGTGTCATTTAACGCAGGGAGCCCAATCATAATGAACGTTGTCAAAACAGGGTTGAAACTGCTGGGATCCAAGCAAGAAATGGGAATCGTGTTTCTGGTTGCTGTTATAAATGAAGGGGGGATCATCTTAGCATGAATAAGGCTACTGACCAGTCATGCTTGCACATTCGATGCCCTGTAAGCCTCCAGGTCTCTAGGCGGAGGTCCCAGATCCTGAGCCTACAAAGCCCAGTCCTGAAACCAATGTTAGACTTTGAAATATCCGAGACCCCAAAGAAGACCACGCCCGAAAATCCCAAGCCTCCAAACCTTACCGTCACCCAAACAAACATGGAACTCCGTGGGTGCCGCTTTACGACAACTACTCCCAAGTTCCATGCTAGGTTCGAAGACGGGAAAATCATAATCGTCTTAACCATGAGACCCAAATGGCCTAAACTCTTACTCCTACATTAATTTCTGACGAGGCTCAGGATTGTTCCGTGGGAACTTCTGAGATCGTAGACGTATATCTCTGGAGATCCCTCCTGACTTAGGGCTGAGCTTGAAGGACTTTAAAGTTTCTCACTAAGATTGAACCCGAAACCGCTTCGGTTCTAGGAATCAGGTGTGGGTTTTCCACTAATGTTGGAGTGCCACCATGCAGAGCGCACGATCATGAACTACCCATTAACGTCCTCTCGTGTGTTGGGCTGAGGGGTTGGGGCACGTAAACCTCCCGCCCCTCCAACAAGGCGAGCTCTCCATGAATGCTATAGATTCTACAACCCGAAACCCTTGACCCCTTAACCTCGACCTCAACCCGTAACCTGAATACTTAAATGCCACGACAAAATGAACCAACCTCGATATCCTGAGATGCCAGTCTCCTTGCACTGCAGCACGCAGTGATACCGCGAGGCCATCTTCTCCAAGCCCTCTAGGACCACGTCACAATTCTTCTCACGGCCTTGGGTTTAGGGCCCTTTGGTGGCAGGATCAGGGTTTGGGTTGCGGGCTGGAGGGTGTAGCGTGGTGGAGGGCCTAGGGTGTAGGCTTTAGAGTTTTAGGCTCAGAGTTTTCGGGGTCAAGGGCATCATCAGCCTCCATATTGAAGCGGTCCCTACGTGTTGCAGAGCCAAAGCCCTAAACCCTGAACGGCCTGGATAAATCACAGCTACATGTTCCCATGCACGCCTGAAGCTCCGCGCCCCAAACCACCAAACCTCATCCCTGAGCTCCTGACCAAGCATCCCGAGAGAACCTACATGGACCTAAGGTTTTTTTAAAGATTTGGGGACCAGGTCAGGATTCTGGAGTCCACTTAGACCATAATGAGAAGGCAACTGTAGAGAACCTCTAAGATGTCTTCATCGTCCCAGGCGTCCGTGAAACCCCAAACACCCCAACTCTGATAGCTCCCCGAATACAATCTGATCCCCAACGCCTATATCCAAGCAAGTAAGGCTGCAAGGAGGCCGATCAGGAAGGCATCATGCTCGCGAACGTTGAGGTCCACGCGCCGCTTCACCTCTTCGGCGCCAGCGCTCAGGGATAAGGGTTGCACTTTTGGCATAGAGGGCATGGGATTAGGGATTCAGGCTGTGCGGGGGAGGGTCTTGGGTGTGCGGTCGGGGCTCTGGGGCGGGATTCAAAATCCAGTGTACGGTTCAGAACTCAAGGTTGGGGGACTGGCCTGTGGTTTAAGGCTTCAGGTCACAGATTACAGTGATACAGGGTTTAGACCTGTGGGCTAGGGTTTAGGGCTCAAGGCAGGGCATCCGTGCTCAGCAAGCAACACTACACCCAGACCATGATGGGGAGTCCGAAGAATAGTGTCTGTCGGGTATGGAGCTTAGGGGTTGCATGCTTAAAGAGCAGAATACAAGGTTATACGATGCTATAGTTCTACTGGGGTTGTAGAGTCACAGCCTTTGTAAGTATGCAGGTTTGACATGGAATGTTCCAGCAGTGACTATTTGGTTCTCCTCACTACAATGTTCATCTAACGCAAAATGCCGTAACCACTGACTACCCGCCAGCTCCTACATTCCAAGTTGAATCTAAGCCCCGAAAGCCCACAGCCGTACACCCTAAACTAAGCTGAACTCAATTCCAAGATGAATATGACCCTGCAGGGCCGGAAGAAGCACCCTTCACCCTGAACCCTCGAATGCTACCGCAAGTCATACGGCCCAATACACCTCTGCAGGCGTATCCGGAGTTGGAATGTTTAGTTCGTGATGTCTCATGGGTATTAACTTCATCGTCCACAAAGATTCTGCAGGATCACTTGATGGCCGAACTTGCCGAAATTGAGCAAGAAACCTATGTGGGAGCTTACTTGACTTTGCTTTCTGAACTGCAGGGAAACTTGAAGAGGCACCTGCGATCACCTCCATTTGCAATGAGGCCGAAAATGCATGAGTTTGTCCTGGAGCCTACATAGCCCCCAAAACCCAGCAAATCTTAATCTCCACCCGGACTTAGGGAAAAACTTACATGCTAACCCCTTCACCAACCTCTCCCGCTACGATCAAATCCAGCGACAAAGACTCCTTGGCTGGTTTGGGAGGTTTTGCCCTCCCCCAAACTGGCATGGAGGCTCAAAAGTGCTGTATTGGAATCATATGAGGTAAATAGGAATGTATATGATGTATAAGGCTTAGGATCCCCAAAATGACATGGAACCCCCTGAAGCCTCCCCTCAAAAAGGATGGTACAGTAATACTAGTAGGACCCACCTTGCGGTTTCATGTCAATCGGGGGCAATGCTTCAGAATTTGTAGATCACCGGCATTTGCGGGTTCTGGGATTGAAAAAAGTTTAGGATTGGTTGGATTTCTGGGCTCCGGGCTTTGCGGTTTGTATGTTTAGGGCTTCGCCGAGTTAAAGGGTCTACAGTCTTGAGATCTAAGGCATAAGGTTGTGTTGGTAGGTTGGAAAGTTTTGAAAAAGAGAGGTTATCCGAGAGTTAAGGGCTTCGTACCCTAAACCGTACGAAGCCCCGAAGTCAAAACCCAGTAATGTTTCAGGCTGACGTCCTCTTTTCCAACGTAAGTTCGTTACTCTTGTTATGGTATGACTCTACGGCTAACAAAAAATTCCCAATAGATGCACACCCCAACCAAGAGGGCAAATAGGGGAGCCTGATTCGACGTCTACCTACAAAGCCAGGGGGTAAGTGACCTTTGGACCCGGTAACAAACAAGATTGCTGTCGGGTGTAGTTCTCCACATGGCAACCTCCTCCAAAACGCCAGCAAATGACAAAATGTTCGGGGCTGAGAAATGCTTAAAGTAGCCTTATGCACCCCGTATGGAATCCCGAACCAATTCCTAACACGCTTCCTCTCTAAACGCTGGACGCTGAATTTCTTGAACTGTGGGGCAGTCTGAGGGTGGTGGACGGCTTCCAATACCACGCTTTGGGGTTCCCATGTACACCTGCAAACCCCTACCTTTCCTGCCTGGAACAGGTTTCAAAATTTGCGTTTAGGGTTTAGGAGGCTTTACAATGAGGTGCAGGGGTTACTATAGGATTTAGGGCAGTTTGGGTCTCGGGGATATGACCAGTGATAACCAAGTGACCAAGGATATATTTGCTGCTATGGACACTTCCCTGTATTGGGCACAAGGGCTCTCTTCAAAGATTATGCGGTGTTATACTGTTTGAGAAATTGACACTTGGGCTCTAGGCCGAAATATTATCTTACCTCTGCATAGCCATTGGACACAGGCGTAGATGATTTTTTGAAGATTCCCAGAGCCTAGACCCCAAAAGTCCCTGTATTCGACTAGGCGACGGACCACTGAGAAACCAATGCCTCGACTCGATTCTCGACTTGATACACAGTTTGCCTTCACATGTCTTCACTGCTGCTACATGATCCCCATTTTCGTCACTGTACAGCTACAGTCATTCTCATAAATGTCCTCAAGCCATGGTCGCGTTGTTTCAGTCGCCGCCAGTACAGATGACTGTTGACTAACAACAGTCTGACAACAGCATTTCCTGCTGATGCATACAGACAAGCCCTTCGCACGAGACACCTTGCCATCACCTCCAACCAACGTCGAAAGGTCACTGCGTGACTCCATGCGCACGCACACACGCAGCATGGCCATGTATCCCTAGAGTCCAAAGCTAGACCCCAACCCACCACAACTACCTTATATATGCCACAGGATCCACCGTGAACCAACTCTTATCTAAAACTCCAGGCAAGAGGCCAATGATGGCTTACCTGCCCAGCTCGGCTTGGAGTAGTTCACGCCGGCCCTGGAAAGCAGTTCTAGGACTCAAGGTTGATGGGGCTTGGCCGGCCGGAGTTTGGGGACCCTTTTGATGAAAACTTCATAAAACTCACGAGGAAACTTCGTACCTAGAAGGTAACCACTCCACCTACCACCCCCCAAGGCACCCACACTGTTGCAAACCTTGCAGCTCATCCGTACAGAACCGCAACACTCCCAAAACGAACACTGTCCTCGTCAAGGTGGGCTACATGGATTCCCAACTCAGTCTATGGAACGGTACATGCCCTAAACCCCAACACCTACATGAATACCTTTTACGGTCACATGTAAAAGCCCCTAGATATCCCTACACACACCATCCACGCATCTCTCTCTCTCTCTCTCTCTTGCGCTCTCTGTGCTTGTTTGTTCGAAATCGCTTGCCAATCCTAAGCGCTTCGTAGACCAGGCTTACTAGCAAGGCCTGGCTGCAGCCGTATCCGCCATCACGGAGAGCACCTCCCAACACTGAGCGTGGAATCTACACGTGCCCGGCTTCGTAATCCAAACCATAGGGCATTGATCCATAAGTAAACGGCCCTTGATTTGTCTTCCCAACGGTTTCTGCCCACTCTCGCAATGCGTGCAAGTACCACTTGCTGCGCTGTCCAAGTACAAGTGCCGCTTACCGACTTGCAACTGTCGCGTCTGCAAATCCGTTGCTGGAACTTGCTGCTGCACATGACTCCCTTCGATAAGGCATTACCCGCAAAGATCCAACAACTTTCATGCCCTGCACCACCCTCAGCCTCCTGTTGTGGTTCATGAATTTTCTGTCTACTCCTCCTCAGCGAGGCTACCGAGAACGTAAATCAATGCATGTTCCAAGCCAAGACAAACACCTGACCAAGTTCTTACACACTCGGAGCCCAAGGCGACCCTCAATCCTGCAATCCTGAAAGCTTTTTAGGGTTCGGAGTCTAGAATAAGTACTGGCTAGTGGTCGCTATTATGACATGAACACCGCACCCCTGCAGCTTGGAGCTGTCGAGAGGGATGCTTAGTTGAGAACCGCCCTCTACAATCCAAAGAACATGAAGACCAAATTGTCCTGGCTCAGCCGTGTTTGTTGCTATGGGCCCTTGGAATCCGTAGACATTCCCCGAGAAGACATAAGTATTGTTGGGTCCCTGCTGCGGAAGTTCCCATACGCATATGTATCAGTAAAGACTACAATCTTGACAATGATCCATCCACACCCCCTAGACACCAAACCCCAAATGCTAACCCAGGTAGATCCCAAGTCCACCTCTAAGATGACAGAAGCAGCATCGGCAGCAGGGTTTTAGGAGTTGGGCTGTGGATTCGGGCTTAGGGCTCAAAGTGTTTAGGGTCGAGGGTATTCAGCATAGCATGTACTGCTTTAGGTTTGGGGTCCGAGGTGCGGTGCTCAGGTTTTTAGGTTCAGGCTCTACAATTCAAAGGTTCAGGATGCAAGCTAGAGGGTTGAGGGTTTGGGTTCTGAGGGTCTGTGGTTCGTCAAGCGAGCTTGGCGAGCTTGGCTTAGGGTTCAGAATCTTGAGGCCCAGGACCTATTCAGTACTTAGGGTCATTGTTGAGTGTTGGGGGGGTCATAGATGTTGAGGCTGAGGGCTGTTGAAACAAGAGTGTATAAGTTCCAGCTTTTCATGGGTTGAGGAGTGTAGTAGGGTCGAAAGAGCGCTGGGTGCTGCAAGCTCAATATTTGCTGCATTCTCCAGGCTTAGGCCAAAGGGCTTCGGTTTCATTTTACGGTTAAAAGCCTGGGGTAGGCTATAGTCAGACCATGCAGCTACACCTTCGGATCTAGATGACAACAAGAAAAACCATCGTAGCCGCATGAAATCCTGAACCGATCCCCCTTGGAGGAATATTGGCAAGTTGCTCATCTTTCTTGCAACTTCGCTTCAGCTTCGGTGACGGAGGCAAAACATGAGAATTTGCGAGACCTATAAGCATATTCCTCAGAACGACCTGATCCCAGCGAAGGTTTGGGGCGAAGGCAGTTTTCCTGCAAATGCGCACCTACCTCAAGTCCCTAACCCCTAATTGCGGCATCTATACAAAATGCTTACTGCAGCTCATGCGAAGCTTCCGAGGTCTGCAGTGCAGGGACGTCCCTACTTGGCTGTTGATTGGTTGAACTTTAAGGCCTGGGTTTGGGTGCCGCGACTAGTAGTCTCATGGAAAACCTTAATTTGCGCCAATGCTGTTGCAAAGGCCTCCTGGACCTCTATGCACAAGAGGTAGGATTTTAAGACATCGTCTCCCACAAGGGACACCCCTTGATACCGCTACCCTGTATCCAGGGTCAGTCCTGCCTTGTTGACTCAAACCCTGCTTCGATGATGATTTGGAATTAAACCGTTCTGAAACACCCACACCTCAAGCCTTCCCAAGCCCTCCCAAGCCCTCAATCTCTCAACTCTCCACTTGGAGCCCAAAATTTAGGACCTTTATGTTTCATTAGCATTTGCACTAAACACTCCTGGTGTTTGGTGAGTATACTAGACCAGGACGCCGCCTTGACTGTCCATACCCTCAACCTTCTAAATCACAAACCACCGCATTTGCATTGATTGATGCTGTCTGCAGACCCCATTAGCCTACACAGAGCAAGCTCCACAAAGCAAAGAACCTCAAGCCCCGATCCCCAGATCCCTAAACCCTAATGCAACTGCTACACAACCCTGAGCCCTTCAACCCTAATCCTGAGAACCCTGAAGCACAGCGGAAAAGAACGAGCTTTTTGGGCGCGTTCCTCATTGCTGTTGAGGCAGCGGGGCGTCAGACTTAGCGACGGCAGGGGTGACTTCAGCAAGGGCTTCCGTGGTTAGCTTGTTAGGAGTTAGGGGTAGAGTCTAGCATAGTTGCTGGTAGAGAACATGGCCCTTGCATCAGTTTCCGCCTTCTGCGCTTTAATTCATGCTGCAGGTGCTCAGTTCTCTGGCATCTTGCCCCGGTGCTAAAAACCTAAAACCCTCAACGAGATGCAAAGGCCCCATCCGCAAAACCCTAAAGGCCATAAACTCTACTCAAAAGACACAGAACCCCGAAGGTCGAAGGAAAGGTACAAGTAAAGACTTATACCGGCCGTACCTAAGACCTAAAACCCGGGCTGTGCCAAAGCTCCTT